>JAVSIQ010000228.1:0-120375 GCA_038502775.1 Hippodamia convergens
TATATATATATATATATATATATATATATATATATATATATATATATATATATATATATGTACAATTACCTTATATTTTTTATATTTATATTATATTATATTTGTTTATTTTTGTATAGAAAACAGTAAATAAATATTTATGAAGGACTATTGTTTTTAATTCCTAAGAATTCAGAAAAGGTTAACCTACTGAAAACCGTACAAGGCAAAATAAGAATGTAATTTGAATTTCACGCCAAGTCTGCCGTCAAATGTGATAAAGTAGTAACCTGTAATATACTAGTTTGGACAACAGCTGCTTGGTCTCTAAAAGAGTTGTTTTCATTGTGATAAACCAAGAGAATTATCAATTTTTTCAATTCACATAGTTGAAAATGAACGTAAATACAATGTTGCTCACGGGATTATCGAGAACTGATATCCGATCCTCAATTACTTAGACGTCTGGAGATAAACGAATAATTTCCTTTCGGTCTCTGTGAAATAAAATATTCTCCAAACCTTTTATCAGTTATTATAAATAATCGTTCGAACAGAGCTCCACTTTGGGATCTCAGCAGAAAAATCGTGAGATGAAAAATCTCTGCTGAATTACAAAATTGAGAAATTCGTCATGGTTCGGACACGCCTAATTTAGAGAAGGAGGAAAAACTATTTTTGATTTCAACTAATCTGATTGGTACTACCCAAAAAATGTAAGGTGGAGACCACCCACCAGAGGTGAAAAGCAAATTGGTTTACTGAGGGAGCATTCAGTAGACCTGGGGACTACGGCTTCGTGAAGGTCTCCAGGTCGCTCGGGAAAAAGGTTGGGAAGAGTGAATCTGGGAGTCTCGGTCGGAAAAGACATCCTCAGATCACTCGGAATACGGTTGGAGTCCGTCGGGAACGGTAAGGTTCTAGTTTTGTTAATATGGAAATATTAGGCCGTTGAGGGAATAAGGGAGAAGTTTATTTCGTAGGTGACGGAATATTAGGTAGCTTCGAGAAGGGAAAAAACGAAGTAGTAGGTGGTTGTATAAAGGGAAATTTTTCGTGTTTTTCAGTTAGGAGTTTCGAGTCGTGAAGCGCGATCGGAAAATAGGGTAGCGGATTCGGGAAACGGGAGTGAAACGTTTTCGAGAGTGATTTGTTTCAGGAAACTTGGATAACACATCATCAGCGAGGGAGATCAAAAGGTCAGAACTTTCCAATTTTAATTGATGAGGATAGTTTGAGTCCAAAAGTCTTGCCATCCCTCATCTCCTATCGGCTCACAGCTTATTTTCTTAGTATTACGTTATTTTGGATTTTCTTTTGGTAATAAGGTAACCCAGGAAAAGAGAAACGTATAGTTTTTTTTTTGTATGACTTTTGTTTTATACAGTCTGAGGTACAGACGTAGGGATTAATTAGTACTTTATTATTTTTTGTTGTTGTTGGTATTTCGGAGAATAGATTTTTTTGTTAAGTTACTTCATTGGTTTAAATTATCCCTAAAACTCAGAACTCTCTAAAAGAAAAATAACACCAAGACCTTCTCATTCTGCAGAAGGCCGTACCCACCCTCTCTCCGAAGTGGAGAGAGCCTAAATTTTGTTTGTTAGGTTGACTCGAAGCCGCTCTCATTTGTCAACCCCATTAACACCTAGACAATCCTTTATGAATGTCACTTTTTACAAAAAAGGGACAAAGCTCATATAGGGGGGTCTATTACATCATCATATAACGTCAGTGTCCGATCTATTTTACTTTGTTGACCCTTAACTGGTATGGTGCTTTAAATTTACTTTCAGGGTATGGTAGGGTCAATTTTGACCCTGTGTATTTTTTCTATCAAATTCAAAAAAATATAGTCTTTTCTACATAAAAGATTTCTCTTTGGTAATCAAACTACACAGTGAAAATATTATTCTCGTTGGTTTCTACGGGTGACTGGGAATTATTATTTTGTGGGTTTTTTGTTTTCATTCTCGCGTAAAAGAAAAATAAAGGTGCGACATTCCGCTGAGAGAAACATAGCACATATGGACAAGATCGGTATCGCCTCAGATGTTGACAAGAGTGTTCGTTCTCCGCTTAATATTGCTAGTGATAATTGACTATTTAGAAAACCACTGAAATTTACTCAAACATCGCTACCATCCAAGTATTTTTCTAGCTGACAAAAAGAAGAATCAAGTTAGGAGCAAATAGAATATCTATCACGCTGGCCAGCGCAAGTCTTCACATTGTGTACCTATAAGGTAAGTCGTACCTTTATTGTCGAATTGTATAATATTGTGATTTTCATTTACCCTATAATACTTCCCATAGCCCGACCACGGATTTAATTACGGTCAATTAGCTCTTCTCGAGTAATCGAGTGGTCCTTCAAAAATAATGAGTTTCAAGTCTCTCATTTGAATAAAAAACAAAATAGACAGACCATTGAAAAATTATACAGATTGAATAAATAATAAATTTTTCAGAATATTTGAAAAAAAATTATAATATACCTCTGAGAAAAAACAACTACAACAATAATAAAAATTTTAGTCGAATCTCGCTTTGGGATGAGTTTTTTCCGGAAATATATGACAGTAAAATGTGAAAAAACGAACCCAGGAAAATTCTAACAAACATGTTTTATATGGTACTAATTCCTTATATGTTCATATTGATCACAATTCTGGCGCGCTGTTCTGACCGAACATTGAATGTTGCAAACAATTTTTTCCACATTCAGCACATGAATTTAAAATATATTATCGTTGTATGGCCATAAAAGCACTCAGCTTCGTTTTGGAGTCTTAAGGAGCGATTCCACCGGAGTGCTGCACTGTGCGGCACTGTTGCGCACAGTGTGCCGCACAAATGTTCGTTGCGGTGGACTCGTCCAAGCGAACAGCAACAAAAGTGCGCGAACTCTATTGAAAAGTTCGCGCGTACAGTTGCATACTTTTGTGCGCGGACGGTTTCTACCGGTGGACTCGGGTCGACGCACACACACATGTTTTTGCGAACTCATCCTTGATTCCGCTACGGTAGCGAAACATCTATTTGTTCGCGCTAACATGAAGTGGAATAACTGGAAAATAATCGAATTTATCGAAGAAATTGAACTTTATACCGTTCAGTGGGATTGTAATCACGGAGATTACAAGAACAGAAAAAAAAAAACACGACGCAACTGAGGAGTTGGCGAAAAAATTTAATTGTGACTCGACCGAGAATTTGCGGAAGTAGAAGATTATTTTGGCTCAGTATAGGAGAGAAGGACTAACAGCATTAATCAGGAACTCAAACTGTTCGCACGATAATCGAGTGGAGAACAACATCATTCCGGAAAACCAACATGGATTTCTACCTGTCAGATCGGTCATCACAAATCTTCTCAAGTGTCTGGAAGATTGGACGAAGGCGTTGGATTCCCGTTCACCCATAGATGTCATTTACCTGGACTTCGCCCGAGCTTTTGATAAGGTTCCACGAAGACGTTTGCTTACCAAGTTAGAGCATCTCGGAGTTCGAGGGAACCTCCTCTCATGGATTGGAGCTTTTCTGTCTGAGCGTCGGTTCTATGTGCGTGTCGGCAAATCTTTTTCCAGTTCAAGAGCCGTTTTAAGTGGCGTACCCCAGGGATCGGTATTGGGACCCCTCTTGTTTCTTCTATATACATCCGACTTACCTAGTTTGCTCAAATCCTGCGTCTCCATGTTCGCCGATGACACAAAGATATATGCTGCGCCTGGAACTGATGGTGATTTCCTGCAAGAAGATTTGTCCACAATCGAACAATGGTGCAATGATTGGCTAATTCCCCTGAACATCGAAAAATGTACTGTCTTACATGTGGGCGGGAGGAACCCCAGACATCAGTACATCATTAATGGTGTTGCACTGTCGCATTGCTCGAGTCATGTTGATCTGGGCGTCACCATAACAGAGGATCTCAGTTGGTCGGACCATATACAGTCTACATGCTCCAAGGCCTCCAGAATTTGCTATTTGTTGGAGAGAGTGTTTGGCAAATGTTCCATCAATACATGCCGCACCTTATACATGACTTATGTACGACTGTATTGTTTCCATATATGTCATGTTTACTGAGTCATATAGATTTATATCTTGACTCTTATTCTTAATAAATAATAATAATAATAATAATAATTTTAAAATCCACTCAATGGGTCTATTTTCATCATCATTCCACAAATCGATTCATCTCTTTATTACGACGTTGCAAAAAGGAAACATCTATGTTTCTTTCTTATTTTTTTTTCAAGCAAAGTGTATACCCCTACACACGCTGCAGCACAAAGCACCACGTTTTCTTGATCCTCCATATTCAACGGTTGAAGTAAAGCGAAACACTGAGAGAAAACAGTGAGATCCTGTTCGTGCACATTGTGTGCTGCACTGTGCGCGTACAAAAGTTACGCACAGCTCCTGTCGGTGGAAACGGTCGCTAAAATGTTAACAGCTTGTACGCGCACAGCTGAAGTACTGCACAAAATGTTCGTGAGCGGCGTTACACCAGCAGGGCACCTCAAGGGATTTTCAAAATTTTTGTGTCATCGTTTTGCTCTCGTTTTGCTCCGTTTTGCTCACTACTCAGTTTATTTTGCTCACCTGTGTACATTGAGCTATAAACAATTCAAAGTGCCCTGCTGGTGTAATATTACACCAGCAGGGCACCTTACACGGATCTTTTCCATATTGGTGTCATTCGAAAGCTCTCGTTTTGCGCCGTTTTGCTCACGAAACCGTTCGTTTTGCTCACTCATACTTTGAGAGATTTTCGAAAAAAACAAAATTTTTTTTGTCCCATCCCGGCGAGTGGGGTATCTACGTTTTGCTCCCGTTTTGCTCTCTCCAAATCTGCAATTAGTTTTTCTCTGCGATTTTTCGTTATCGAGATATAGATAATTCAAAGTGCCCTGCTGCTGTAACATGACCTACACTAGGAGAACACCTGAACAGATATTTCCGATATTGGTGTTATTCGAAAGCTCTCGTTTTGCGACGTTTTGCTCACTAGCCTGTTCGTTTTGCTCACTTATAATTTTAGAGATTTTCGAAAAAAACAAAAATTTTTTTTTCTCACCCCGGCGAGTGGGGTATCTACGTTTTGCTCCCGTTTTGCTCTCTTGAAATCTGCAATTAGTTTTCCTCTGCGTTTTTTCGTTACCGAGATATAGATAATTCAAAGTGCCCTGCTGGTGTAATATTACACCAGCAGGGCACCTTACACGGATCTTTTCCATATTGGTGTCATTCGAAAGCTCTCGTTTTGCGCCGTTTTGCTCACTAGTCTGTTCGTTTTGCTCACTCATACTTTGAGAGATTTTCGAAAAAAACAAATTTTTTTTTGTCCCACCCCCGCGAGTGGGGTATCTACGTTTTGCTCCCGTTTTGCTCTCTCCAAATCTGCAATTAGTTTTCCTCTGCGATTTTTCGTTATCGAGATATAGATAATTCAAAGTGCCCTGCTGCTGTAACATGACCTACACTAGGAGAACACCTGAACGGATATTTCCGATACTGGTGTCATTCGAAAGCTCTCGTTTTGCGTCGTTTTGCTCACCAGTCTGTTCGTTTTGCTCACTTATACATTGAGAGATTTTCGAAAAAAACAAAAAAAATTCTGTCTCAACACGGCGAGTGGGGTATCTGCGTTTTGCTCCCGTTTACACCAAGAGATCACCTGAACGAATATTTCCGATATTGGTGTCATTCGAAAGCTCTCGTCTTGCGTCGTTTTGCTCACTAGTCTGTTCGTTTTGCTCACTTATACGTTGGGAGATTTTCGAAAAAAACAAAAAAATTTTTTGTATCTCCCCGGCGAGTGGGTTAGCTACGTTTTGCTCCAGTTTCGCTCTCTTCAAATCTGCAATTAGTTTTCTTCTGCAATTTTTCGTTATCGAGATATAGATAATTCAAAGTGCCCTGCTGCTGTTATATCACCTATACTAGGAGAACACCTGAACGGATATTTCTGATATTGGTGTCTTTCGAGAGCTCTCGTTTTGCGACGATTTGCTCACTAGCCTGTTCGTTTTGCTCACTTATACTTTGAGAGATTTTCGAAAAAAACAAAAAAATTTTCGTCTCACCCCGACGAGAATGATATCTTCGTTTTGTTCTCTTTTTGTTCTTCTGAAATCTCCAATTATATCGATATATCCGTTATTTATCAACTTTCTGATATTCACTTTTTTTAACAATTTTTCAAGTTTTTCTTTGAAAAAAATCAATCACATCGAACGCATTCAGAAGTTCATTTACCAAATTTATTGGAAAAACTAAAAAAGATTCTCAAAAACAGAAAATAGCAAAGATAAAAGAGTTAGTTTGTTAATAAGTTTATCGAAGGTTCGTCATTGGAATCATTTGGAATTTCCTGTGCAGATGCATCTCATATCCATTTCAAATTGCGACCACTGCAAGCTTCAACTGTAGAGATGAACGCATGCTTTGTGTTCAAACATTTGAACAAAAAAAAAGCACAACGAATAGAGCAATGATGATTTCACGGCGAAGTTATAAAATCACCATCTGATCTGAAGATATTCTAGAACGAAGTATGGGATTCCCTAAAAATGCGTTGCTTCTTCGATCGTACAAACGCTAGGTATGTCGGTAAATACCCTGTTACAGCTGACGTAGGCATAGGCCCTCGAATCGCGATTTATTATCAAATTTATACGCAGAGTCAAAAATTTCGGTAAATTTATTAATATCCATGACATATATCAATGCTTATAAACATCGATATAAATCATGATAAATATCGGCGATATATATCGGATAACTTGAAATGCATGCAATGATTTTTTCTTTACGTTTGGGAGTATAAAATAACAAATGATAAAGATGTCTTCGTTGAAACAAATTGTAAAAAATTTCAGAAAGCTTAGTGCTATTCAGCTGGTCAGACGTTCAACTTTCCTCAAAAAGTTTTGTTTTTCAGTGTTAACAATTTTGTGAATATTTCATAATATATCTGAAATACTGTTTGTTCAACTAGTGATTTTAAAGAGTGAGTATTATCCATTATTATTGAAATTATGTAAGTAACGCTCATTTCTTTTTTTGTGATAACTTAGTATCAATTGCGAAAATGCCACGCACTCCGAGTATCCCAGCAGACGATATACTTACTATTTTCGAAGAAAATAGGCATTTATTCGACTTATGGGATTCATATCCTGGCCCTTCAAATCCGCTCTGGCGGAATCTTGCAAATTTGATAGCTCATGTGTACATAACCTCACCGAAGGGGATTTATGGTTGGTTTACACATAACAGATTTGGATTTAATGACTTGTTCTTCAAAGAACCGACAGTGGATGTAGACCAATCTCCTGTCAGTCCATATGACTCGACTCAGTTTTCTGATGACTCTGACAGGGAATTAAGTTTTGAAAGCTTTTTAAATATTGAAATAGAACTGAATGAATGTGAATGGAGAAAATTATCTCCTGAGTGGGTAGTGCATAAGGATAAACGACTAGGCACTAGACGTCGGCTTGTTCTTCCAAAGAAAGTCTGGTCTCATACCATAAGTCAAAAATTCTATGGTGAAACGAAGCTTCCTTGTTGCTTGTCCCTCAAAGAGAATCATATATCAGCTGATGATTGTGGTGCGTACATCACATTCACCGGCTCTTGCCGATATTGTAAGAGCCAGTTGGTGGGGAAAATTGTTGACAAACCGGATTTCGAAAAAATCAACCCTGTAATTATTGACATGAAATACGTTGGACACTTCAAGAAAAAGCACCCAGAAATGAAGAGATGGATATCTGGCGAGTTAAAGAGTAAGATCGAGAACGACTTGAAGGGCGAAAGCTCGACGTATATCCAGAAGAAGATGGCGGATGACCAAATGACAGATGGAAACATTGTATCTCCTAATGTCCCGAAAATGTCAACTCTGAGAACTGTAAAGTCAAGAATGCTTGCTAAACAAAGAGTGGACAAGAATCCTATCCAAAGTCTCTACAAGCTGAAGTATTCCGGAAATTATTCTGATAGAATACACGATATTGGATTGGATCGTTTCTTTGTTCATTATTGGTCATCTACGCAAATAAAGATATATAACAATTATATTAAAGCTCTCGGTAATCAATCCCAAATATCTATTGATGCAACAGGTGGAGTGGTTAAAAAATTTATTCGGCCGAATGGAGATACAAGTCATAGTATTCTACTTTATGACATTTCTTTTCATGATCGAGTAAATAACAAAATCATATCTGTGGGGGACATGGTATCCGAAAGGCACGATACCTGCAGCATTAGTTATTTTTTACAATGTTGGCGTAAAACAGGGGCAGCAACACCCAAGACTATTGTTTGTGACATGTCTCTGGCTTTGATGGCAGGATGTGTTCAAGCCTTTACTCAATTTAGCACGCTCAAAGGATATCTAGATAACTGTGCACATGTTTTGAATGATTCATCGAAATTTAATAAACCAGATGTATATTTAAAGAACGATATTGCTCACACTATCAAGTTATTCACTAGATTCGAATCTCTGAAGAATGTCCTACGTAGAACAAAGGAATTTTACATGAGATCACTGTGTCTGGTTGTTCAAGAACGAGATATGGATACATTATTTGATCTCTTGGAGAAAATATTTACAGTGGCTCTGTATGAAACTGAGGGAAACTTCGTTGATGGGACACCGACCCCCTCAGAAGTGGCCAAGAAATTCTTACAAAATGTATGCGCCCAGTCATCACATCCAACCATCATGGAAGAGCTGAAGAACACAAGGCAAGATAACAACGGAACCTCCATAAACACCACCGAGGATATCCAAATTGTGAAGTATGATGAATCTATAACAGAAAATGTTGGATTCAAAGACAGAGTACAAAATATCATGAAAAAGATTCTTGATTCAAAAAATGATGAAGGTGACCGCAACAATCAGCAATACAACCCTGCACTTGTAAAAGATGTGCTAAAGATAGCTCATTTTATACCCACATTCAGTGCAATTATGATACCATTCTTCGGATACGGAAATGACACCAGTACAAGTTGTGCCGTTGAGAACCAATTCAATATCATTAAAAATTTTATTTTCAAAACAGCGGAACTACCAGCTCGTGTTGACGATTTTGTGTCAAAGCATATGGACTACATAAGCGGCAGCCTCAAATTGGAGCATACCAACGTTGAATATAAAAAACCTAAAAATGTATGTCCTGAAACCAACCAAAAAATAGCAAAGTACGAAGATAGTCAAAAAGCGAACATGATTATCTGTGACAGGACAATAAAAAAAAATTCCAAGATAACTCAAAAAGAGATAGCGAAGAAGAGTATAAAAACATGGAAAATCTTACTGACCCAAATCAACAATACCAATTGCTGTATAATTGGAAAGTGTATCCAAAATAAAAGAAAGAATATGAAGAAGGAGCAGGAAAGAGAGGACAGAGAAGACAACGAACTTAATTACCTCGAAAATTGGAGGGGCATCAATGAAGGCCCTCTGAAAAAACGAAATCGATCAAGTTACCTTGAGCCCAAGAAGGAGTTTGAATACTTTGACCTCTCTAATTGTCTACGCACGAAGTCCATTGGACTCTTGAAAAATGGAAACTCTTTCAAATTAAAACCAATAAGGATTGATCAAAAATTTGTCATTCCTAATAACACATGTGGATTTGATAGCATTGTGCAAATATTTTGTGCAGCAAGTTGTGATTCTACTGCATATATGGAATACGTTAAGTCCAATTCCCAAGATGAATTCTATGCATTGATACTCGATATGATAACTACAGGCGTGACAACTAACACTTACAGAAGAAGAGCGCAACTGCTAGATAAATTATTTGAAGCGAAGGAACTCTGCCAGAATTTATTCCTGATTGATACAGTAACTACAATGGATGGTTTAGTTGGTAAAATGTTCGAAAATGATGAAAATACTCATATATTTGAACTGTTCAGTCCAGTATTTGGCGAAGAACAAATACAAAATTGTTTTAATGACATAAATGCTCAAAAAAAAACAACTCATCATTGAAGTGCTTTCGTTTCAACCAACAATGCTCTGTGATATACCCAAGTCGTTAAGAGCAGGATCAAACCAAATCTTCCATCTTCGAGGTGTTGTTGCTTATCAGGGAGAATACTCAACAGCAATTGGACACTTTGTTGGATACTCCCTCAGACTTAATAACCAATTTGAGTTATATGATGATCTCAAAGATAAGTGTCTTGGAGTATCCGGTAAGAAAGAAGTGAGATTGCAACTCCTTCTCTATACAGTATGAGTACACCTTTTTTCCCTTGTACATAATGTGTAAAAAGACTGTATTTTTTTAATTTCAATTTGGCTGACAGATTAGGAATAAATAGGCTTAAAATATGACAAGTTTGAAAAAACAATTGATTTGATGTATAATCAAAAAAGCAAGTTTTCGAAATAACAACAACAATAAACTTCGTTCGTAGAACAACACTTTTGAAGTCATTATTCTTATTCATTTAATTCCGAAGAAATAATTGAAGAATCGGTGTTATATAAATACATCTGTCAAAGCGTGGCGCCCCTTATTTCTCAAAACATATCAGCACCCCAGAGGTAAAGTGTGTTAAATCACAATACCAAAATTAGACAAAAGAGAGATTTTTCAGTTCGATTATTGTTTCAAGGAATGTGTTCTGCCATTATTTGGCGACTTGATATACCTAGGGAGTCAAAAATGTGTTCCACTAGCTAGAATTTACTAATGTGAATCCAATATTGTAGATAGGTCGTGTCTGAAAAAATGTGACTTAACACACTTTACCTCAGAGGTGCTGATATGCTTATTGAATGAAAAAAATAATGTCCCGAGGATGAAGGCCTACTGGGAAACCTCGTTAAAAAATAACGCACCATATTTGGTACCTCAGGGGTGGTGTGGAAATCCAAAGTAAATATGTACAAACGAAACCTACTTGGGCTTGTGAGTAGAGTGAGTACGAAATTAACACCATTTTTGAATAACCCGGGTAGTGTAGGTGATGTTACGGCAAGTGCTTCAAAGACAAAGAATGAATCGAAAAATATATTAAATTCTGAGAGATATAACGGTTTCAGCCTTAATTGGAATCATCAGTATCCTATACACCTCAGGGTAAAATCTGCAGGAAAAACTTGGATATTTAAAGCAATAAGTACGTCACAACTAATTGATACTGATGATGCCAAATAAGGTTGAAACCGGTATATCTCTCATCTCAGTGACAAAATCCAATATCATTTCTCCAACCTCGTGATAATAGATCTGTGACCCTAGAAATTGAAAATGGTATTCATTTCGGTGATAACTATTTTGAATTCATCTATGTTTCAAAGATGTTATAGCAGCAGGGCACTTTGAAATATCTATATCTCGATAACAAAAGGACGCCGAAGCAAACTAAATGCAGATTTGAAGAGAGCAAAACATGAGCAAAACGTAGATACCCCACTCGCTGGGGTGAGACAAAAAATTTTTTGTTTTTTTCGAAAATCTCTCAACGTATAAGTGAGCAAAACAAGAAGTCTAGTGAGCAAAACGACGCAAAATCAGAGCTTTCGAATTACACCAATGTCGAAAATATCCGTTCAAGTGTTCTCTCATTGTAAGTGATAATACAGCAGCAGGGAACTTTGAATTATCTATATCTCGATGACGAAAAATCGCAGAGAAAAACTAATTACAGATTTGAAAAGAGCAAAACGGGAGCAAAACGCAGATACCCCACTCGCCGTGTTGAGACAGAATTTTTTTTGTTTTTTTCGACAATCTCTCAAAGTATAAGTGAGCAAAACGAACAGGCTGGTGAGCAAAACGTCGCAAAACGAAAGCTTTCGAATGACACGAATATCGGAAATATCCGTTCAGGTGTTCTCTTAGTGTAGGTGATGTTACAGCAGCAGGGCACTTTGAATTATCTATATCTCGGTAACGAAAAAACGCAGAGGAAAACTAATTGCAGATTTCAAGAGAGCAAAACGGGAGCAAAACGTAGATACCCCACTCGCCGGGGTGAGAAAAAAAAATTTTTGTTTTTTTCGAAAATCTCTCAAAGTATGAGTGAGCAAAACGAACAGACTAGTGAGCAAAACGACGCAAAACGAGAGCTTTCGAATGACACCAATATCGCAAGAATCCGTGTAAAGTGCCCTTCTGGTGTTATATTACACCAGCATGGCACTTTGAATTATCTATATCTCGGTAACGCAAAGTCGCAGAGAAAAACTAATTGCAGATTTCAGAAGAGCAAAACGGGAGCAAAACGTAGATACCATACTCACCGGGGTGAGACAAAAAATTTTTGTTTTTTTCGAAAATCTCTAAAAGTATAAGTGAGCAAAACGTCGCAAAACGAGAGCTTTCGAATGAACCCAATATCAGAAATATCCGTTCAGGTGTTCTCCTAGTGTAGGTCATGTTACAGCAGCAGGGCACTTTGAATTATCTATATCTCGATAACGAAAAATCGCAGAGAAAAACTAATTGCAGATTTGGAGAGAGCAAAACGGGAGCAAAACGTAGATACCCCACTCGCCGGGATGGTACAAAAAAAATTTTGTTTTTTTCGAAAATCTCTCAAAGTATGAGTGAGCAAAACGAACGGTTTGGTGAGCAAAACGGCACAAAACGAGAGCTTTCGAATGACACCAATATGGAAAAGATCCGTGTAAGGTGCCCTGCTGGTGTAATATTACACCAGCAGGGCACTTTGAATTATCTATATCTCGGTAACGAAAAAACGCAGAGGAAAACTAATTGCAGATTTCAAGAGAGCAAAACGGGAGCAAAACGTAGATACCCCACTCGCCGGGGTGAGAAAAAAAAATTTTTGTTTTTTTCGAAAATCTCTAAAAGTATAAGTGAGCAAAACGAACAGGCTAGTGAGCAAAACGTCGCAAAACGAGAGCTTTCGAATAACACCAATATCGGAAATATCTGTTCAGGTGTTCTCCTAGTGTAGGTCATGTTACAGCAGCAGGGCACTTTGAATTATCTATATCTCGATAACGAAAAATCGCAGAGAAAAACTAATTGCAGATTTGGAGAGAGCAAAACGGGAGCAAAACGTAGATACCCCACTCGCCGGGATGGGACAAAAAAAATTTTGTTTTTTTCGAAAATCTCTCAAAGTATGAGTGAGCAAAACGAACGGTTTCGTGAGCAAAACGGCGCAAAACGAGAGCTTTCGAATGACACCAATATGGAAAAGATCCGTGTAAGGTGCCCTGCTGGTGTAATATTACACCAGCAGGGCACTTTGAATTGTTTATAGCTCAATGTACACAGGTGAGCAAAATAAACTGAGTAGTGAGCAAAACGGAGCAAAACGAGAGCAAAACGATGACACAAAAATTTTGAAAATCCCTTGAGGTGCCCTGCTGGTGTAACGCCGCTATGTTCGTGAACAATTGTGCCGCACACGATTTTGGTGGAATCGTACCTTAATAGAATCTTCGATTGGTTCCACTGAGTTTATGACGTTGAGGGTCAAATTTGACCCTAAACGCGCTGTCACGGTTTTATGCGAGACGCTAACAAGAGAATTACTGGCGTATATTGGTCATATCAATACACTAGGACAGTGTTTTTCAACCTTTTTCATGACACGACCCCCAATAGTATCGCAAAAAAATGTCGCGACCACCCAATCCTGGTTCTTTCCATGTATGTTAAAAATATTGATATGTATATAATTATGTTTTTCGGGAGGAAGACTTCGTTTTTTAAAAAAAACTACTTTACTTTATTCAATACAATACAACGTTAATACTTGGTAGAGCTACTAGATCGATTAATTAACTGACTAGAAATTGTCATCAACAGATATTTATAACATTCTCTTATCTTATTCTTCTGCGTATTCACTGCAGGTGTTCATTGCTTAGTCTGCAAAATACAACATAGTAATATATCGAATCAATGGTAAACAGATAAACAATGTATCTAATTAGTATGGGGCCATATTATGTAATTCCTCCCCCCTTTGGATAAAGGTATCACCTTGATTAGGTGTAGCTTTACATATTTCAAAATATTTCAATAAAAAGTATAAAAAATAATTAAAAACATAAATATTCCTATAATAATAAAAGTTGATGGTGTACTTGGATTCCATCTTTGTATATCTTCTAACTTGACATCTGGAATATCTTCTTCCTGGAAATCTTCTTTCTCCTCTTCTCGGGATTGGTTTCGTGGGACTATCGCCGTCTTGGGTAGAATTATGTATTTTTCTTCATTTTTAATCGAAGTTGGGAATATCTCTTTTGGAAGTTACTTATGGTACATTTCGATTGGATTATCGCCATCGGTGAAGTGAAGTAATATTTGGTTTGCTGAGGACATTTTTCTTGAATCTCTATATTATTTATCGAAAGGATGCTTCCATCTTCCAAAGTTTTCAAATTTGATATAGGAATAACTTTTTTCCTGGGACAATTTTCTAAATGTGTCTTCAATACAGTATTCATACATTCTGGAGGTTTTGTTAAGGAGTCTTGATCGCAAAGGTAGTCTTCTTCGACTGCATGACATTCACTGGTTGACCATTTCAACTCTTCTTGTTGAGTGAGCATATAAGGATTGGTATAAGGAAGGGTTAAGTTCTTCTGAGGGATATAGTAAAACTTGTATAGATTAAAATTTTCTTCATAAACGGTCGGAATTGATATAAGAAATAATATAACTTTCTCTTTAAATATGACTTTTGTATGACATAACTGATAATAATCTTTTAAATGATGCATTGGAATAATAGTGTCATTTTTAATTAATTCTCCGAATTTCGTATATGGCAAAATAGATTCATGTAGAATATGTAATCTAGCAAAGCTCACTGCTGTTTGTATTTCATCTAATATACTTTTAATATCCTTAATTTCAAATGTGAGAAGATGCATGTGTTCAATGTGTCTCAATTGCGGTATTGTTCGTAATAATTTATAATTATCTGCAAATTGTCGAAATTTATCAATATACTTATTTTTCAAATCATTAATTACAGTAGCAATCTGTCTTTGATTCCTCATAAGTGTGTCCTCGTTTCTTGCTATACTTTCAAAATAATTTTTATAAAGTTCTTCGTCGTCTGAATCTAACGTTCCAAATAAAATCTTTGAAATTTTACCTCCAATATTAATAAGTCCTCTTTTAACTCTTATTTTTCCATTAACAAGTTCTTCTAAAGTTTTAATATTAATTGTATTCGAATGTTGTAAATATTCATAATGCGGCGTTTGTGTAAATCCCAATAATTCTTTATTTTTCAAATTATCAATTTCTTTCTGATACTTTAAAATAAGATCCTCGACTTGTTTCAAATCAATATGATAAATCAATTGTATATTTTTCTTTGTTATATACGCTTTTCCAAGTAAAATGGGGAGTATATTATTTTCCAGGGAGTAATTTTAATACTGGTTATTATAATTATCTTTAGTATTATAAGAAGGAAAACGAAGTGTTTCATCTTGAATCTGAAACAAAATGATATTATTTCTTCCTCTGTTTCACGATTTTCTTATGATAAATGTGTTTATTCTTACAATCCTTTATTCTGTGAGAATCTATTTCGCGAGCATCTATCTCTTTATACACTGGGTCGAGTTTCCTAGTAATGGGAGTTTTGATATAAGTAGGATTTTTATTTAAGGGGTGATCTTTCTCAGCTTTACGTTTTTCATTAATTTTTTCTAAACGGTTTACATTTTTCAGATTCTTTGACTCTAAGTGTTTTGATATTTCATTCAAGTTTTCTCGATAATTTTGAATATAATTTTCTACTCTTTCATTATGACTTATTTCAATTGGAAGAGAATAGTTTAAATCCGCTTTGATTATTTGCATTGGAGTCATATCTAGACTCGAGTGATTTGAGTTATTATAGCTCAATAGGGCCTGAGAAATTCTATTTTGAAATGTGTTAGTTGTTCCAATGGTTCTTAATTGCTCGATTAAGGTCGAATGAAAACGTTCTACTAATGCATTTGAATTCGGATTATAATTAGTTATATAGTGAATTTCTATTTTATGAGTTTTACAGAAATCTTGTACGACACTGTTTTTAAATTCTAATCCATTGTCGCATGTTATTTTGATTGGAACACCGTAATGACTGAAATAAATTAGCAATTTGTCAATAATCTCTGTACCTGTTTTCTGTAAGAGCGGGTAACATTGTCCTAGTCTCGAAAATGAGTCTACAATGCTAAGACAATAATTTTGATTAAAACGAATTGTATCACAATAGATGTGAGTAAATGGTTTCGAACCAATAGGATTAGGCTTGAATTGTAATTCAATAGGTGTTCTTTCATATTTATTTTTCTGGCATATCTCACACGAGTTAATATAATTCTGTACGTCTTTATTCATATTCGGCCAATAATATTTACGTCTCAAACTTGTTAAGTTTTCTCTTAATCCGCGATGAATAGTTTTGGTTTCATGATATTGCTGAATGCGTAGTAATTGTTCCTCTTTATCTTCGACATCTTCCACGAATATTCTAGAAATTTTAAATTGTAGAGTTTTATAATTGAAATTATTTTGTAAAATTCGTATAAAGGGTTTTTCTAATTCTTCAGAGGCAAAATATATAGTATATGATTTTTGAGGTTGAACGTATTCTTTAATAAATCGGAAAATATCTCTATCAATCGAATTAATGGAGACTCTAAAACGTAGTTTATCTCCGAACAGTTTCACTTTCGTCACATTATAACTTGGACCTATCTTCAAAATGATTTGTAATGGATAAGCATTAATACTTCTTTCAGTGTAAGGGAGTTCTAAGATTGGATTTTCAGTATTACTGTGAACTGTTATATCGCTATGGACAATTATGTTTCCTGATTGTAATTCAGTTAAATCTTCATCATTTAAAACGGGCAATTCTGCATTAGGCTCAGTTAAAAGATTTAAACATTCATCTAATTCGTCGTCAGTTACATTATTAAAAATTGATTCATTATCTTCGATTGCATTAAAATCTATAAATTCCTTATTTATTTCATCATAAACAATATCATCAATTTCATTATAATCTATATTATTACCTCGATTTAATAATTCTTGACATTTATGTTTTTCGTTCACTTTTAAGAAGACCGGCAGTATCCCATTAAAATCTATAAATTCTTTATTTACTTCAGTATGCATTGGCGATAAATAATAAATAATTATTTTCACTTTGCATCTTGCAAAAATATACTTTATCATATCCAAAATAATAGGCCATTTTAATTCATCTAATCCGCACGCTATACGCGGTAAAGCTAAATGAGTTTCATTTCTTAACACCATAAGTTTTTTCAAATATAAAAGGGAATTAAATACATTTTCGTATGTAGGTTTATCGTAATAGGATTTCTTGGTTATCAAATAATAAATAACACGGTTTTTATTTCGAACAATAGCTACTTCTCCTACTTTTTTATTTTGCGATTTTAATTCATCTATATTTCCAAATTTTCTCTTAAAATCTCGGGCAATGCCTCTACTCATATGAAAATCTTCTGATACGCAATGGGCTAACGAATATTTATTAGGGGCTTTAAATAAATTTCCTTGTTTTTCTTCAATATTTTGACAATCGGGAATATTATTTGTTTCATATAGTTTCGTAAAGTTTTCATACGTAATGTCATTAAAATATGCGAAGTCTTTATTTATAATCGTATTTTCATCATTCAACCTATCAGATTCTGATTTTACTTGCTCATTGTTATTATTTGCTTTATTCATTCTAAAATAGGATTTCTGTGAACTTGGTTTTTCCCTATTCATTACGTTTATTGATTTTTTCAAATTTGAAATTTCTTTTTCCATTTCATAACTTGCTTTAGAGTTCAATTCAATCATTTTTTGAAGTTCTTTATTAGACATCTCGATCATGAAAAGTTTAGATTTCAATTGTTCATTTTCAATTTTCAAATCTTCATTTGCTTTATCGATTTTATCAATTTCCTGCAAATTATTTGCAAAGTTTCTGAAAAGATCATATTTTTCTCGTTCAAGTTGTGATACTTTCTGAATTAAACAATTATTTTCAATCGAAGTTTTTCCATATTTGAATGGAATTCTACAATATTTATTCATCAATACTTGGTTTTGAAAATCGAATGTCAAACCGTATTTATTAAGAAAATCGGCTCCTATAATGCCATCGTAATTATTATGAAATTTATAAAGTACAAAAGGGTGACTATCATTCATACGAAATTCTGAGAATAAAGGAAGTAATACTTTTTCCTTTGAAGTATCCTGCTTCATACATGCAGTTAACGTTGTTTCTTCTTGAAAAATATTATCATAGAAATTATTATAAGCAAATTTTGGATCTATCAAACATACTGAACAGCCACTATCTATTAAAAGTTTACATTTTGGATATTTAAATTCAATAAAGGGCAATTGATTAGAATGATTAATATTATAATTTAAGTCAATTCGTCTTCTTGGGTAACTTCGCGAAAATTTCGACTATTATTGTCGTAGTTTTTTGAAGTTGAAGGTTTAGAGTAATTAAATTGATTTTCATTTCTCTGTTTCCTCGTATCTAAATGCGTTAATTCTTCAAAGTAAAAATTGGGATTATTATGTTGATTTCCATTCTGGTAATTATTATGATAAAAGTTACGTTGGGGATTTGGATTATATTGCGTAGAGTAATTTGAACGTTTCTTGGGATAATTTCTTGTCTGTATCGACATCTTCTCTGGAGGGGTAGTAATTCTTTGATTCGAATTTGGTTAAAAACATTACTTGAATGATTAGGTTTAAAATTATTATTATGATTCGGGTATTGGTAATTAGTATTTCTCTGAGTAAATTGAACTGGCTGCGAAGGAAATCTAGGTACTTCGCCGTAATTATTAAATGCGTGATTTGATCTATTTTGTATATAATTAAAGTTTCTTGGAACATTTTTCGAATGATTCTGAGCAAAATTTTTATTTTTTCTACTCCTATCAAGTAATTCGTATTGGGCTAGATTGCACATATAGTCTTTCGTTGCATTTACTGTGTCATCAAAAGAAAATTCATTATTCGTTATTAAATATGTTCTTAGCTCCATGGGTGCGTTTGATATTAGAACAGTTTTACAAATTTTTAAAATATTATTCTTATAAATTGCTTTTTCTGGATCTGGCATTCTATCTGCATCTATCCTATAATTTATTCTTATTTTCAAAGAAATTATTCGGTCTATAAATAATATTATATCCTCATTGGGCTTTTTATTTAAGAATTGTAATTGGTGTATCAAAACATCAAGGTTAATTTGATCACCAAATTTTGTATACAAGAAATTTTTGAGAACATCCCAATTATTAGGAATGTCAGACGTTGCTACTTCTGCTAGGGCTCTATCTATTAGTTTTGATTTGACCACTGCGAAGCAATAATTTTTCACCATAATATTTTCATTTACGAACATCGCTAGATAATCATCAACACTTTTTATGAACGAATGCAACTCGTTCTCAACACCAGAAAATTTAGGTAACAGCATACCAAACTTTTCAGCTAGTGACAAATCTACTGCCATTTTGTTTGTTTTATTCTTACGACCTCTAAATTGTTTAATCGACGTAATATTGAATTATTTTAATATTTCCCTTATTTAATCAATTATATCAGTTATATCAATTATTATGTAATTATATCAATTATAAATTATATCAATTATTATTTCAATCACGTTGTCGGTTTTTTCTTCAGAAACCTAGGAAAAACTATTGTAATCGGTTTTTTGAAATAAGAAACCTAGGGAAAACTTTATAAATCGGTTTTTGAAATAAGAAACCTAGAGAAAACTTTATAAATCGGTTTTTTGAAAGAAACCTAGAAAAAACTTTATACAAGTTTTACGCTCAAAACTTGGGGAAAAGGTTGACTAATTTTGGGCCAGATTAGGTAAACTGGGAGTAATTAAAGGATTGCTCACCACGTTGTCTTGTTGAAATGAAACCGTCACGGGGCGCTACTCGGGTGATCGGGCTCCTGTCTTCTTCACCTAGTTCTTCTTGTGCTGAACGGTTGAAACCGACGGTGTTGTAGACTGGATGGACCTCTTCTTTTTCAGGAACTCACAGAATTTAACAAAACCGGCACAATCCCAGACCTCGTCGACAATTATGTTTTTCGGGAGGAAGACTTCGTTTTTTAAAAAAAAACTACTTTACTTTATTCAATACAATACAACGTTAATACTTGGTAGAGCTACTAGATCGATTAATTAACTGACTAGAAATTGTCATCAACAGATATTTATAACATTCTCTTATCTTATTCTTCTGCGTATTCACTGCAGGTGTTCATTGCTTAGTCTGCAAAATACAACATAGTAATATATCGAATCAATGGTAAACAGATAAACAATGTATCTAATTAGTATGGGGCCATATTATGTAATTATATATAATGTAAATTCGAGAAAAAACGTCTAGACTGTTTCAAATCATTTCCATTTGTGAAGATATAGCCCAATAGCTAGTGAACCTTTTGAGTAACGGTTTGTCTGTAAGGCTAGAAAATTTTTATAGGGATAGTTCCTAGAACTATCAACACATCATCAACCCCTATATGTTTGAAAGTGTAAAAAAATTTAAATAAAAACTTGTCGCTGTAAGGTTGAAACTTTCATACGATTTTGTTTTATCCATTGTTAGGTTAAAAAAAAAATTGACAGACGATTTTGACGAGCACAAGTACCTGCCAGGCGACTCGAAAAGGGTGTAAAATACGAACAAAAATGAACTTTTTTCTGTAAGGCTGAAATTTATATATGTGTTCGTCTGAGGGAATGAAAAAAAAAGTTTTATTATTAATCTTCATCATCATCTGATATGTTATCATTTATTTCTTCATCATATAGTACAGTCGTTTCAAGTGTAGTACACTCTGTGTCCTAAATTGGTTGAGACTGCATTATATCTCAGCTATTATTGAATTTTCAATAATAGCTGAAATATAATGCAGTCATGCGGTTTTCGCATCCACAAACAGAAATATTCCATCTTCTTTTGTTTCTGGAATACAAGGCGAAAATGAAAATGTACACTTTTTGAAAATGTTATAACACAACAAGCCAAGTTAGTTAACTTGGAATTCATTATTGACATTTTCCATTTGAAACGTTTTCGAAAGCAGGATGCAAAAGAAAAACTTCAAGGCTTTACAAGAAAAATTGAATTGTGGTCCTCGTCTTTCATTGAAGTAATGAGAAGTGAGATTACATCAATTGACATACCGAGTGTTTAAAAAATAAGGCCCAACTTTGAAATCTCAAACCAAACCCATCTTTTTATTGCAAATTCGCATTTAGCGAAAAATATTCCATCCGAATATTGGTAAAAACCAAAAAACTTTTTCATCTTTATTTGGAACCTATGCAGCGTTTTTTGTTTAAAAATCTGCGGTGTTCATTCAGACCAGGATGCGAAAATTCATATTCTAAGTAATTTTACTCGGAGAATCGATTGGGCCCATCAGATTTCGAGCCAGATGTGGCCTTATGCGAGATATGAGGTCCAACTTTCAATTTTGAACAAAAAGTGCCGCATGGGATCCAAGTATGGACGAAAACATTTTTGGTATTAACCAATTCAGATGAAAAATTTCCCGCTTTAAACCGAATCTCCAATGAAAAAAAAAAGGTTTGCATTTGAAATTTCTGAGTTGGGCCTCATATCTCGTGTAAGGCCCTTTCGTGAATCAGAAGACAAGAATCGTGCTATATGAAGTGTAATTAATTCCAAGATAAAAGGCAAGTCGAAAACGACTTATTGTTCTGAACTTTCAGAGGAAGAATTTAATATATTTTTTTCATCAGATGCTGAAAAATGAAATGTGACAGTCTGCAGGAACCTCATGAAAAGAAAAAACGTAAAGCACCACCAATCGTTCTTTCTCTCTCCAACGACACCTGAGGAGGTCAAAAAGGTAGTGTCTGGAATGAAGAATAAGAATTCGCTGATCCACTCTCAAAACTTTTGAATAGCTGCTTTGAGCAGGGGGTATTTTCCGGAAGAGTTGAAAATCTTGAGAATCATTCCAGTTCACAGAAAGGGAGAGCAAGATTCTCATAAAACTATAGACCTATATAGATCCTACCTGCTGTTTCCAAAGTAGGTATATGAGTGTCTTATCAAAACGAGATTGATTTCCTTCTTAGAGAAATAATCACTCATAAGCAAAGAACAACATGGCTTAAGGAAAGCGAAATCAACTAACACTGCACTGATCGAGATGATGGAGATCCTAGTGGAGGCGTTGGACAATT
Source organism: Hippodamia convergens (assembly GCA_038502775.1). NCBI lineage: Eukaryota > Metazoa > Arthropoda > Insecta > Coleoptera > Coccinellidae > Hippodamia > Hippodamia convergens. The sequence goes on from JAVSIQ010000228.1 coordinate 22,294, forward strand.
CGGAGGAGGCTGCGGTCTCCTGTCTAGACTTGAGCAAGGCCTTTGATTGTGTTGATCATGAAAGACTCTTGCTTAAGCTGCATTATTTGGCATCAGAGGCAAAGCACTGGATTTATTTGAATCCTACATAATGCGCGTCAGCAGGTTGTGGATCTGGATGGTAGAGTCGCCAAGAAAGTATTTTATTTCGGGTCTTTCTCAGCGTTCGGTTCTCGGACCAATCCTGTTTTTGATGTACAGGGTGATTCCGGAGGAGACCGTCAGATTTTCGGTGAAGTATACACTAGTCAATATAGTTTCGGAACAATGTTGGGTTTATGGTTCGGGGCCTTCATTGAGAGTCTACAGGGTGATTTGTCCGATTCGAGCGATAAATGGTGTAATTTACCTAGATTTTTTGGAAAATATTTTACCAAATCTATTGGAAAATGTACATATCCGCTCTATGTACTTTCAGCATGACGGAGCACCACCTCACTTTGCATTGAATGTGAGAAATCACCTGGATGTAAATTATCCGAACAGATGGATTGGTCGTGGAGGCCCTATTGCTTGGCCACAAAGTTCGCCTGATTTGAACCCTTCAGACTATTTTGTGTGGGGATATCTGAAAACAAGAGTTTATAAGGTTGAAATTAGAAGTAGAGAATACCTAGTTGAAAGGATTTTCGAGGAATGTAATATCTTGAAGCAAAATCAACCCCTCATTAGAAGGTCAATTGGAAATTTAAAAAAAAGGTTTCGAATATGTATTCAAAAAAGAAAGGGGAAATCATTTCGAACATTTTATGTAAATTTTGTGTTAATTCTTAGTTTTGCCGTTCATGATATGTTTCGAATGTTTATTCTGTATAAATTGTAGATTTTTTGGTTTAAGTAGGTAGGTATAAAGATATTTTCTGGATTAAATGATTTTATACATCAGAATATGGGTGATTAAATATGAATTTCGAATTTGGAAGAACTACTTTAGGACTCCGGAAGAGCTTTGTATCATTGGACGACACCGGTTTACATTCCAGTTCAGAATATCCCCACTGCCTTGGAGCGAAATAACGATATTGTTCATCCTTGAAAAATTTTTCTAGGAAAACTGGATGTGTGCCAAAAAAAATAAAAACGCTCCAGTAATGTAACCTTATGGTAGAATCTGAAGCAAGTAGAAAATTTCTGAAAACGGAATGAACAGGGTGTGTTTTCAACCTGCAAACTTAATCTGAACTTATCATAATTCCCACCCTGGATTTTTGAGAAAGTGTTGGAATTATCGAAAGAAGACAATCATATTGTTCTACACTGAAAATTTCATCAAGATTAATCAAGCCATACCAAAAGTTATGAATAAAAGAAAAATCGGTCGAATCGGACAAATCACCCCTGTAGACTCTCATTAAAGGCCCCCAACCATAAACCAAACCTTGTTTCGAAACTGCCTTGACTAGTGTATACTTCACCCAAAATCTGACGGTCTCCTCCGGAATCACCCTGTATATTGATGATCTGCTTTCGAATGTGCGGGCAGATAAAGAGACGCTTTTTGCAGATGACACATCCTTTTTAAATTGAGCTGAGAACAGCAAACTACCCAAAGAAAAAGTAGAAAAATCATTAGAAGATGCTATTCAATGGTTCAACAGCAACTGCATGAAGGTCAATAGTGAGAAAACTCAGCAGCTGCTGGTCACCACCAAAGCCCATAGCATAGGGAGGATCTCCATACTGGGAATATCGATTAATGGTAATCTGTCCTGGACTCAGCATGTGGATGGACTCTGTGGGAAGTTGTCGACCGCAATCTTTGCTATAAGGCAGATCAAAAGCCACCTAACTGAGAGAGAAACCCTTCTTACCTATCATGCACAGTTCCATGGGCGAATGACATATGGCATAATCCTTTGGGGCTCATCTCGGGATGCACAAAGAGTCTTCATAAAGCAGAAGAGTGCGATACGACTGGTGACTGGAGTTGATCAGACTGTCAGTTATCGGTCGTTATACAGGAAATATTGCATACTGACGGTACCGTGCAGCTACATACTCGAATGCCTTCTATATGTCCACAGGAACAGGGAACAGCTTACGAGGAATTCCGATGTTCACAGTTATCCAACAAGGTCCAGAAAGACGCAGGACCTACACTTATTCGTGGTAGTGAAAATGTATAATGAACTTCCCCAGTCGATCAAGTCTCTGGATATCCGAGCGTTCAAGAACCACATTAAGGCTTTGCTCTTGGAGAATGCATTTTACTCCGTAGACGAGTTTATGGCTTATCGTTTTTGACATTTGTTATTTTATTTATATGTCTAGTTTGTTCTTGTATATTATGAATATGTATTTTACTTCATATTTGAAAGTATGTTACTTTCAGTTTATACATGTAAATGGGATATTAGAGATTGACCCATATAATTTAAAATTCCATGACGTACCCTGTAATTTTGAGGGAAATGAATGAATTAAATTGAATTAAACACATTAACAGAATTTACAATAAATATGCACACATCTAAAATAATATAAAATAATATATTCACACAGAGATTTACAGTAAAAATCCTGTAATACATGTTCATTCTTTTTCTTTCTTCATTGTTCCTATTTTGAGTCATTTCTTATCGAATTCTTTTGATACTTGGAATATCTTGAAAATGAAAGGATTCAGCTGCATTCTACCTTCCTTTCTCTGATATGTAGTTCTTTCCTTATATATTGTTTCCATCTCTGATATCAGTATTGTGAACAAAAAATACCATAAAGTTTTAGACAAAACTATATTGGGAACAATCTTGATGATTAACGAAATGCCATGAGTAACAAATTTGAGTATATTTAAAATGAATTTTATATGTCAAATACCTAACTAATGAGTATTTCAACTACAACAATTTCATGGAAAATAAACTTTGCATTTGAACATCAAACATAGGGTGAAAATATTTGTATATTAGATTATGGTCGAGTTATATATCGTCGGCGACACCGCAAAACAAGTAACTTCAAAAACTGAAATTTTCAGGAGGCACTAAAAACTTAATAGTTGTGGATTGATGAATTCGATTGAATACGTTATAATTATAAATCATTGATTTATAATTATATACTTAACCAATTATATATAATTATAATGTATTCAATCGATTGAATGGATTGATGAATTCGATTGAATTATAAATCATTGATTTATAATTATATTTATTCAATTATATATAATTATAACGTATTCAATCGAATTCATCAATCCACAACTATTAAGTTTTTAGTGCCTCCTGAAAATTTCAGTTTTTGCTGTTACTTGGTTTTGCGGTGTTGCCGATGATATTTTGTGTCTAGCAGGCTTTTCACTCTTTTTGAGTATATGTTGATCCAACTTTAGTTTCTTCTGATAGGTAGTAATCCTTAGAGAAAATAATCGATCTCCTCACTGGAAATCTACAATAAATAATAAGAGAGAGCTTTGCATCAGCAAAAGCTAACTCATTGTAAACTTATCTGTCTCTTATTTGTATCGAAAATTACCAATTATTTCTTTTGGTTATAACTTCTAGGGTTTTAAATACCTCATGTTTTTTCACAAATTTATACAGTCAAATCGATCTTTCGATGAGGTTAAGATTATTCAAAACAAAAAATGATTTCACCCAATAATTCCCCCTAAGATCCCTAGATAAATTGTCCAACTGCTCTGGATATCGAAACAATGAAAGAACAATAATTTTATCCCAAAATAAGAGAACAATTGAAAATTTTCCGAATGAGAGTTCTTCTTCTTCTTTCTCTTGTCAATTCCCGTCCTCTCATATGCATTCCCTCATATGGAGAGAAGCAATATGGAGAGAAGTAGGGAATCCTGGAACAGCCGGTCGACTATGCTTTCAATCTGAAGGTACTAATTAGCAGCCTGATTCCCAGGGGCGCAGGAGTCTAGAATGAATCTATATCAGGCTGAGGGGAGGTTGTTTTTCAATGAATTAGTTGTTGGACTTTCGTTTCTGTCTTTTTCTGTTCATCCTGGAGTATACGTGTTAGTACATACAGGGTAATTTCTTTCTGAAAGGAAGGGTTTTTGAAAACTTAGGTGCTGAACGAACCCTTCTGTATTCTAACTTAATGCAATGTTCTATTATACTTTTATTTGCGAACTATACAAGAATTCTATCAGTAGATTCATTACCTCAGGTCTGGTTTAATAAAATACCTCACTCAAGCTAAGAGGAGCCTGAAAACCCATGGCAAGCTATTCCCGAAACAATTTGTTAACGTTATAGGAATCTCACCACATCTGCACAGGGAGGAATCCCTGACACCTATCCTTGCCAAATGAGCAGGTGTTTAATAGTGCCCTGACCTTATCCTGATGATAGTGGTAATGTTACTTCTTGGGCAGCTTAGTGTCTTAAACCAGGTTTCACCCCGGAAGCAGTTTGGTCTCACCACTGATGCATATATTCTGCCCTTAGTCATACCGATCCTTTTGAACTCCTCCGTCCACTCATCACAAAGCTTATTCCTGTACTCCGGTCAGAGTTCCCTCGGGTCCCCCTTTAACTGTGATTGGCCAGGAAGGCTCCTGCCACGGTTAGCCAACATGTCAGCAGTGCCATTGTGTGCAATGTATGAGTGGCTCGGGATCCACATCAGAGCAATCCTCAGACTAGAAGACTTCGCTCTCGCTAGCAACGACAGCACATTCACTATAATTATGTCTATATTGGCATCGATTTTCCCTGTCTTAAACTTACTTAACACCCCCTGGGCATCAGATATAATCACAGCTTTAGAGAAGTTCTTGTCTATGACCACTTGGATATCTGTGTATCCACAGAATCTGTAGGAAAGGATCTCCTGGAATAAACCTATATTATTTATTGAATCCTTTTCTAACTCTGTTTTATAAACCTTCACCCTCATGGATCTGATCTTAATATCTTTTATGAAGTATGGGAGGGATTGTGCGCTCCAAATCACCGTTTTTTTCTGGCGTTACCATTTCAAGGGCTTCTATGTACCCTGGGACTGTGCCATTGAACCAGAGCCCATCAAAACATTTCATCGAACGTTCCGAATATCGATCGTAAGGTTAGTGCTCTGTGAAAACTGAATTTTAACTTTTGAATTAAGTACAAATTTTGTGAATGATGTGGTCAACGATGTGTTGTAGGGCGAGAGAGACTCTTGACTTCACTTTCGTTATATTTCGCGGGGACAATTTTTTTATATTCTTTGTTGTTTATTTGGTTGTATCATTCGATTTTTATGCTTCATGCGGTAGCGATTGTTTATATCGGTGCTGTAACATCTGATCTTTCGTGTGGTACCAAACAGGTTTGCCGGTAGTTGAATTGCAGTGAAGGATCGTTGGTTTCGACTGTCTCGTTTTAGACTGTTCTTCTGGGGAACGCTCGATGCGCAGTCGGTCGAATAGCTCCTCCATCTCAGCTACTGTACAGGACCCTATCTCCGCTTCCTCCAATGAGCATACCTCTGTAACTTTGGAACATTTCAAGTTACTTATGGATCGGATGCAACACTTTATTCTCAGCGTGGAACGTGTTGAAAAAAGACAAGACGACTGAATTTCCCAACATTCAGCGTGCGCGTCTACGTACTCTTGGAATGACCATTCCAAGATCCTTTCTGAGCATCAGAGTTCATTGGAGAAGTGCTCACAGAACATCGAGGATATTTTTCCGGTCTCAGGCGGCCGTGAAGGGTGACTTGGCTGGTATTTCTGAGAGGGTTTGCACCCTTGAGAACAACTTCAATTCAGCATCCACCTCGTGTACTGATTTTCCTGAAATTCTTAAACGCTTAAAGAAGTCGCATAATATAATTTTGGTTAATGTACCAGAATATGGGGATTCTTCCCGCAATATGGAGATTGCTGGGGAAATAGTGGAATAGTGGAAATAGTGAAGATGCCTACCGCAGTTGTGGGCGAAACGTTAGGTGAAATAATTCCTAATAGACCACGGCCAATAAGCCCGGAAGACTCTCTTAATGTCAATATATCCGGTCGTGAAAGCCTGAAACTATTTATTAAACGCCTCTACGGGGAGGTAGCATACAGTTCCATTCGACGATTGGACTTGTTGAGGAAGAGAAAGGCAGACCAACTTTGCACCCTCACATTTCTGAAACGTTGTCGGGATTCGAATGTTGTGCCCAATTTCGTACGCTTTAGACGGCTTTTTCTGAGTGCTCAGGCACATAGGATATATAATCGAGCCGAGTGTGCTCTGTTAAGGGAGAGGATCCGTTATTCTCGTCAGAAACTTGTCAATATCGATGAGGAAATCGGACAAATACAGAATGATCTAGTAGGAACCTTAACACCAACAGACTGGACTTCTGTCGATAACATAACCCAGAAATCCATGGAGGGGCGAATGTACACTAATACTATACGCCTCAAAAATAAATTCTCACGGTTGCAGGAATTATCTGTTTCTTCAGTTCCGAACAGGAAAGAAACTGTTGTTAACTTGTCCAAGAGGACATTAACACAAGAGGAGAAATCCATCCTTGAAAAGGGAAACAATTTCTCCATTCGAACGAAACAAATTCCTGTAGAGAATATAATAGCCAATGTTGAGGCAGCAATTCGATCCTTACCTGAGGCTACGGCTGAAGAAGTGAGGACTGAAGCCTCAAGAATCATCAGGAAGGCTAAACCTCCAAAAAATAATATAAATTTCAGGGAACACCAAGCCATAAAGAGTCTCAATGAAGATACATCCATTGTGATCCTTCCAGCTGACAAAGGAAACGCGACGGTAGTGATGGACACCTCTGACTATGATTCCAAAATGAGGGCGTTGTTAGACCCCTCAAACTACAGGAAACTTAAAAGAGATCCTACCTCGTCCAGGCTCAGACAAGCAAAGGCTCTTATAAAAGTTTCTTCTCTCGATGAGGAACTTAAAAAGAGGATTTGTAAGAGTGAAGCAAGGGCTCCGCGTATATACGGACTTCCGAAAATTCACAAGGATAATGTCCCATTGAGACCTATCGTTAGTACCATCGATTCACCAACATACGACTTAGCCAAAGTTTTAACAACTATGTTGAGACCTCATGTGGGAAACACGGACACTTTCGTCAAGGACTCTACCCAGTTTGTAGAAAAACTGCAGAACATTCAGTTGGGACCGAATGACCGACTCGTTAGTTTTGATGTTGTGTCTTTGTTCACACTAGTTCCCATCAGGGAATCGCTTAACTACGTGTCTGAGTTATTCCCGAATGACATAACAAAGCTCTTCGAACTTTGCCTGTCATCCAGCTATTTTCAGTGGAAAGGCGAATTCTATGAGCAAATAGACGGATGCGCCATGGGAAACCCTCTAAGTCCTGCAATTGCAAATTTCTTCATGGAGAAATTCGAACAAAGTGCAATTGAAGCGGCAACTAAGAGACCGTCCACATGGCTACGTTATGTGGATGATACTTTTGTCGTCTGGAGTCATGGACTTGAAGAATTGGATGCTTTCCTATCCCATCTTAACAGTAGGCACCCAAATATTCAATTCACTATGGAAATTGAAAAGGATGGTGCTCTACCCCTTTCTAGACGTCTTGGTTACTAGAAAGCCTAATGGAGAGCTAGGACACAGGGTTTATAGAAAACCAACCCACACTGACAGATATCTACACAAGCAGTCCAATCATCATCCTCAACAGAAACGAGGAGTTATAAAAAACACTCGTAGATAGAGCCCGACGATTGTGCGAGCCGGAATTTCTGGAGGATGAACTTGAACATCTACAGCATGCATTCGTCGCTAACGGATATAATGCTAAGGAAATTCAGAGGGCAATAAGACCAAGACTTTCCACACGTGATGATAACACATCACAACTCACCCCCAATGGAAGAGCTATCTTACCATATATCCCCAAGGTCACCGATAGAATTGGTAGAATACTAAAGGGCCACAATATAGAGACTGTCTATAAGCCAACTCAAAAACTTGGCCAAATGATCAGAACTACCAAAGACAAAGTCGACCCACTCTCTCAACCCGGTATTTACAGGATACCTTGTGACTGCGGCAAAGTCTACATTGGTACAACGAAGAGAAGTATCAATACGAGAATCAAGGAGCATGAACGATGCTGTCGACTCAATCAGACAGAAAAATCCGCACTAGCGGAACATGCTCTGACAGATGGACACAATATTGTTTTCTCAAAGGCAGAAGCTATTTCAAACATCAAAAGTTTCTATCCTAGGATGAACATGGAAGCCATTGAGATATATAAACATAAGAACAATATGAACAGAAGGGAAGAAACTCCTTTGGTACATAGCGCATGGTTGCCGGTGTTGGAAAAGACTAAAATCAAGCCAATACGAAGTGGAAGCGATGGACCAATCAACATCGCGCGCGTAAACCCACTACCGTCTCCCCCAATGATCAGAGTATAAGTGGAGCCAACAGATCGAATCCAGCATCACTTTCGGAAATTCAGCGGTCGAGTTACAATCTAAGACCAAGAATCCTCTGAAGATGCCTACCGCAGTTGTGGGCGAAACGTTAGGTGAAATAATTCCTAATAGACCACGGCCAATAAGCCCGGAAGACTCTCTTAATGTCAATAGTGGATCATGTTCATAGGTCATCTAGCTCTCACTTGAAAAGTGTTGAACGTCTGCCGGCCAAAGATGCCTCACGACCCCGTTGGATGAGAGTAACATTTTCCAGCCCACATAGAAATTACAAAAGTATAACCGTGCAGGATGACAGAACGAAGCTGCAGATGGGTGAGCTCTCCTCTTTGCGAAGTGAACTAAAATCAAGGCAGTCAAGGGGAGAGACTAATCTCACTATAAAGTATATCAGAGGCTTCTCTGAAATCATGATCACCTCTGTAGATAACCTAAAAACTAGCAGATCTTGCGTCATGGCCGCTGTTGTACACAAATATTCAATTTCTCGGCTCTAAATCATCCGAACTCCTGTTATTTGTCCAACTACATCGCCCCCATACAATAATGTTAACTGAAACTTGGCTCAAACCTTCCATCAACAATAATTTTTACACCCTTCACCGTTCCGACAGTGAGGATGTGATTGGATATCGTGGAGTCTGCATGTATGTCAGCGATCATATCGTTGAAAATTTTTTCATTCACGTCACGACTATGAATTGGTCTGGAATTGATAACCTCTTTGTGAACATCTCAAACGATGGCATATCATTGACCTTGGGTTATATTTACAGGCCATGGCCCTGGAAATCCGACCTAGAACTCTGTGATTTTTTACTTTAACTCTCGTCTACAAAGAATAATATTTTCATTGCCGGGGATTTCAATTGTCGTGATGTTTGTTGGCCTCTTATCCACACTCTTCCAACCACTTCACCATCGTACCCGTATGTGAAGTTACTTATGGAAACTGGACTGCAGCAGCTTGTTCTTGAACCAACTAGATTCAGAGACGGCCAGACTCCTTCTCTCCTGGACTGGTTGATAACGTCTGATCCCAGGCTAGTTTCTGAGGTGAAATATTTTCCGCCGCTTGGAAAATCCTACTATGTTGTCCTATTCACAGCTATACAGCAATTCGGCTAAAATTGACCGCAGGGTAACCAGAATTAATTTTGATGCGGCCACTTCCGAGCTTCTCACTAAGAACTGGAGGGGACTGCTCGATCGTTGTGATAGTGTCGATGATATGTGGAACTGCTTCTTGAACATTATGAGGGAGACGCTCTCTAGGTTCACTCGGTTGATGATTGTCAGACATAACCCTCTGAAACCGTGGATAAGCCGGGAACTTCTGAAGATGGCCAGATGCAAAAAATCTTTGTGACAGAGATATCTTCGTAGTAGATCCAATTCTGACTTTCGTAACCATCGGTCATTCTTCAATTTTCTTTCTTCCACAATTGAAAATGCGAAAAACAAGTATAATAATAATAATAATAATAATAATAATAATAATAATAATAATAATAATATACCACTCGATGAAAACATCAGAAAGGCTAGGGTCGAGAAGATCAGTAAGTATACTGATTTGGCCAATGAACTGAAGGACATTTACCAACTGAAGAATGTTCATATTGTGCCAATAATTATTTCTGCTAATGGCCTTGTAGATAGAGAGCTGGCAGGGGCCTTGAAAATGTTGGGTATAAGGGAACACCAAAAAATTATTAGCCTTATGCAAAAGGCAGTAATATTGTCAACATGCTCGACCATCAGAAGAATACTGGCTAGGGATTGAATCGTTGGTGGTCGACACCCCGGTTCTATCTGCTACAACCATGACGCAATATTAGGAACATGTAGAACTGTCCGAAGGGTACTCACACATGATTGAGCCGTTGATACATATCCCGACTTAGTTATGCCAAACCAGGACATTCCTGTGAAAAAAAAAAAAAAAAAAGAAAAATAATAATAATAATAATACGAATAATAAATTCGGAATGAGAAGTTGTCTCGAGCGGAGTTAGATAATATCAAAACCAGTTGCTATCCACAAATACCAACCGAGCAGCCCAGCACTGGAGTACACGTACGGACCCCACGGAGGTCTTCTGCGAGGGTGCGAAGGAGTGGATTGCACACACAAGTTGGGGACAGCAACGAGCTGGAGCAGATCTTTCTGGGTAATTTCATGAGGTTCTCGGGAATTACACCGGAAAAGAGAGAGAAAATTCCTCGCATGCAGCATTCCAAGGAATTCTTTGCGACAGTTAAGGCGATTGATTCCATTCTTCCTAAATATCTGGAAAAGGTCAACACGTTGCAGGAGATCGTTGATCTCGTATATGCGGGTGCTGTAACGGCTTGTGAGGAACACGGCCGAGGAACGGAGCGGCAACATGATCCAAGACCACATGCTGTGCCTCCTTGGAAAGATCGCCTGGAAAAGAAGATAATTGGTGTCAGGAAGAAGGTAGGCGTCTTACATGACCTCGGAGAATCCTTCAGCTAGGGTGAGCAAAACTGTCAGGAAAATATCGTCAGAGTTCCGGCTGAAGCGGAAGGATCCTTCGTTCATGGATAAGCTGGCTGTTGTCTTGGACAACCTAAAACAAAAAATCAAAGCTTTTGGTCACCGTATCCGACGCTACAATGAGAGAACTAAGCGTCATAAGAATAACAAGATCTTTTTCCAAAACCAAAAACAGTTCTTCCGAGACCTTGAAAAAAACTGAGAACGAAGGTGACAACCGCGTTGATTCCAAAACAGCTCACAAGTTCTGGAGTGACATATGGGCCGATGGTGCAGCCCATGATGACAAGGCATACTGGATCGAGGAGGCCAGATCTCAGATTCCGAGTATTGAGATGGACGAGGTGCGAATATCTGAGGCCGATATAAAGGAGGCTTTGAAAGGCTCAAACAATTGGTCTGCACCTGGACCTGATAAACTGCAAAATTATTGGTGGAAGCATCTGACCAGTTCGCACAAAACGCTCTCCAGATTGCTTCAGGGAACTCTGGAAGATCCAACAACAACCCCGGATTTCTTAACGCTGGGAGTGACCCATCTCCTGCCTAAGGACGGAGACTTGCAGGACCCAAAGAACTATCGACCCATAACCTGCCTATCGGCCGTATATAAGATTCTCACATCAGTGCTCACCAGGTATATAAGCCAATATTTAAGAAATAACAACCTTATGGCTCGTGAGCAAAATGGCGGAAGAGTGCGTACCAAAGGGTCTAAAGAACTGTTGGTGATTGACACCATACTCACCAAGCAGGCCCGGCGGAAGTTAAGGAATATCTCAGTAGCCTGGGTTGACTACCGAAAGGCTTTCGACTCGGTTCCCCACTCATGGCTGCTCGAAGTATTAAAAATGCACGTGGTGAATGATAATATCATAAAACTACTTAAGCACCTTATGAAGTCGTGGAGAACCTCACTCTTGATGAAGGTAGATGGCCGTATGGTTGAGTCTGAAAGAATTAGAATCGGCCGAGGGATATTTCAGGGAGATACCTTGAGTGCGATCTGGTTCTGCATGGCGCTCAACCCGCTTAGCATGCTGCTGAATAATACACCCTACGGATACATCATTTGAAAACTAAGGAAGACGCTAATTAATCATCAGCTGTATATGGATGATCTGAAACTCTACGCTGCCAATGCCGACCAACTGAAGAGACTCCTGGAGATCGTATCTACTTTCAGCGACTCCGTAGGCATGCAGATGGGAGTTGACAAATGCGCTGTCCTCGAGGTTGAAAGAGGAAAGATTCAGGATACGTGTCATGGAACAACCTTAATGAATCAGATCACAATTCCCCCATTGAACATAAATGACACGTACAAATATCTGGGAATAAGGCAGGCACTGGAAATCAAGACCTCAGAGATGAAGGAGTTATTCAAACAAAAACTGTACAAGAGAGTCAACCTCCTTCTAAAATCTAAACTCAACTCGAGGTCTTTGTTCACAGCGATAAACATCTGGGCGATTCCTAGTGTTACCTACTCCTTCGGCGTCCTGAGCTGGTCTCTGACTGATCTACGAGCAATGGATAGAGCAATAAGAACTCTCCTCACAAAATACGGTATGCATCACCCCCATTCATCGACCATCCGGCTTTACCTCCCACGACACCAGGGAGGAAGAGGACTTTCGAAATTGGAAACCCTCTATGAAAGCAATATAATATCACTGAGGAACTACTTCCTCAGAGACAACTCACCTCTATTTCTGTCTCTCTGTGATGCTGATATAAAGATCTCCGCACTCAACTTGTCCCAGCCGGAACATCATGACACCAGACGGTCGCAGGAGGAAATGATGGAGGAGTGGAATGGTAAGGCCCTCCACGGAAGATACCCTAGTAACCTAAAAAATAAGGTCAATAAGCTGGAATCTCTCACTTACCTGCGAGCTGGATACCTTTTTCCTGAGACGGAGGGGAGACTGATTGCTATTCAAGATCAGGTGGTGGCGACGAGAGCGTACTTGAAGAACATTGCTCAGATGAATAAACCTACAGACCGATGTCGGAGGTATGCCCAAGCACTTGAGTCCGTCCAACACATAACTTCGGCATGCCCAGTTCTCGCCCCAAAGGACTATCTGGATAGACATAATTCTATGGCGAGAATTTACCATAAAAAAATTGCACTGAGACTCGGCCTATCACAGGATGAAACCCCGTCGTACTTGTACCAACCGAAGCCGTTATTACAAAGCCAGAACTATAAGTTGTACTGGGATACCACCCTGATTACGGGTAGAGGTGTTGCCCACAACCGGCCGGATGTCGCTGTCTTTGACATAAAGAGAAGGTCCTGTCTGCTGTTGGATTTTACCATCCCGGCGGACGAGAACATCAGCAAGGCCTACTCTGAGAAGATCAATAAGTACTCCGATCTGGCGTTCCAGCTCCAGGAGCTTTACAAGCTCGAGACAATCAGCATACTCCCGATGATTATATCCGCGAATGGGTTGATCGAGAGACACTTGCCGGAAAACACCAAGAAATTGTGTTTGGACGACGATACAATTTCTTCCTCTCAGAAGCAGGTTATTCTGGGCACCATCAGAATCGTCCGAAAATTCCTGCAGGGTCCATCATAGCAGCTGAATTTGTCTTGGTTAAGAACCCGGCAGATGCGTTTGTCCCGTTTAGAAAGCGGTGGTTTAAAAAAAAAAAAATAATAATAATAATACGAACGCATGGCTAATGGTTGGAGAGCTCTACCTGGAAACAGTCGGTTCGTTGTTGGCGATACAAGATCAAGTGGTCCCTACAAGATATTATCTGAAACGAATAGCTAACAAGCCTGACATATCCACTGAGCTCTGTCGACGATGTAAAGGAAAACCAGAGACAATAAAACATATCATAGGTGAGTGCTCAAATCTAGCTCCAACAGAATATACGAATCGTCATAATCAAGTAGCTAGGATAATTCATCAAAGGCTAGCTGAGCAATGCGGTTTCCTGCAGGGTCCTCTGGTTCCATATTATAAGTACAGTCCATCAGCAGTACTAGAAAGTTAAGAGTATCGTCTCTACTATGATCGGACAATACTCACTGATAAGACAATCAGGCATAATAGACCAGACATTCTCTTAGAGAATAAACAGAATAAGGAGGTCTATTTATTAGGTATAGCAGTTCCAAACACCCAGAATATAGAAGACACTATCACTCAGAAATCTTCGAAATACGTGGAACTTGCTGAAGAAATTCTGAGATTGTGGGGATACAAGTAATACAACATCATTCCATTGGTCCTGTCTAACACAGGAGTTATCCCAAAGAACCTGCTTGAAGGCCTTAAGTTATTAAACCTCCCTGATAACCTTTATATTCTGCTGCAGAGGTCAGTCATTCTGAGCACATGCCATATGGTCCGCTCCACCCTGAATCTTAAAACATAATCCAGATAAAATGCTGTTTTGGTAAAACCCGTAGCTTCTGTTACCAGTCGAAGGCTGAGAAAAAACACATATTATAATAATAATAATAAAATTAATAATAATAATAATAATAATAATAATAATAATAATAATAAAACCGCAGGGGGCAGTCAGACTGCTTTGAGGAGTTGCGACCCCACGGACCCAGCAAACCGCTAGTAGGGCTAACCTCCCACTGGTGTGTAAACCGGTTCTAAGTGAATGGAATCAAGCCTCGGACGAGCGTCGACACGGTCGGGTACGACGCGGGAATTCTCAGCCGACCAACACAGTTGACGACTCAAGCAGTGTAACAGGAATACGCGATTCAGCTCTAGCCACTCATGGTTTAGGACAGTCACAATCTGTTCCTCCCAGGAGAATGGCACAGAGGCTAAAATGGAGCAAAGAAAATAATATAGATATTTTCAAAGCCTTCTTCAGAGCTACACACTACGGAACACAAACACTTGGACATAGAAAGAATTTTTATGAAGAATGGAAGAAAATCTACCCACAATCCCAATCCACTGAACAAAACATCTGTGACAGAAAGAGGGCAATAGAAAAAAAAGGGTACTTGACACAAATAGAAATCGAAGCTATAAAAGATCAAATTAGGTTGGAAATCCAGGGAAACAATAGACAAAGCGAGGCAGAGGAAGAGCAGAACGAGGGAAACAATGGAAACAAATTACCAGCAGAAACAAGCTCGGAAACAGAAACAGGCTCACAAATAAACCAAATGAACATACAAGAAGACTCTGAAACAGCTGCAGGAAACATACAAATAACTGACAACGGAACAGAAGACCTCGGAATAGTAGAAGAAATAGAACAAGTATTCAACAAGAACAAGATCCTATTTGAGGGAACCACCTACAACTGTAGAGAAAACCTACCAAAACTCAAGTTTTGTTGGAAAACTAAAAGACCAGTTCAACTATATAACAACTATATAAAAAAATATACAAGCGATATTGAAACAATAGAAGACCTAAGGGAAATAACATACATCACAGCCATATCAATTGCGGAAACACTGGGGATCGAGAACACCGGAAGAAGCAGTATGAATGATAGTAAATATAAAGCAAACACAAATGAAAAACCTGGGTGGCAAAAACGACTGGAAGATAAAATAGGTAAGATACGCAGTGACCTAACACAAATGAACAACTCATTAGTAGCTCCTAAACAAAAGCATAATAGACTATACAAAAAATATAAAATAAAAACCAAACTTGGTACTCGAACAACAGAAATAATAGACATAATTGACACACTCAAACAAAAGTTAATGGCGTCGAGTAAAAGGCTGAGAAGATATATTACATCGCACCGAAGAAGACAAGACAATGTGAACTTTACAAGAGACGAGAAGAAATTCTTTCAAAAATTAGAACATACAGGGAAGGAGATAAGAAAAACGAAACCACCGACGAAAATAGAAATTGAGAATTATTGGAAATCTTTATGGTCGACCCCAATAGAACATAAAAGAAGTAAATGGATAGAAGAAGAAGAGAAAAGAACAGAAGCAGTGGTGCCCATGATCCCATATGAAATAACAACGGAAGAATTGAAAGAAATACTGAAACAACTACCGAACTGGAAGGCACCGGGACCAAACAAGATCTACAACTACTTTTGGAAACACCTAACAACATTACACGAGAAAATGGCACAGCTAATTCAACACCTAATAACACACCCAGCAGATGTCCCACCATCACTATCACATGGCATAACCTATCTCAAACCAAAAAACGAAAACACACACGAGCCAAAAAACTATAGACCGATTACATGTCTGAATACACTGTATAAGATAATTACAAAGACAATAGCCGAAAAGATCACGAAACATATCACAGAACAGAACATCGAGCATGAAGAACAGAAAGGATGCACAAAAGGAGCCAAGGGTTGTAAAGAACAGCTTATAATAGACAGAGTGATAACTAAACAAGCACAAAAAGATTAAAAGAAACATAGCAGTAGCATGGATTGACTACCAGAAAGCCTACGACTCAATTCCGCATTCATGGCTGATTCACATTTTGAAAATTTACAAAATAGATCCAATCATCATACAGTTCCTCGAACAAACAATGAAGAATTGGGAAACAAAACTAACACTCAGCCTGCCTACCACGAAAATCGAAACTGATAACATACAGATAAAAAGAGGAATCTTCCAAGGAGACACATGGAGCCCAAAGTGGTTCATCCTGGCGCTCAATCCATTGAGTACTCAAATAAAATCGGCCAAAATTGGATATAAGATCACCCAAAACTGCACTTTATCACATCTGTTTTACGTTGACGACCTTAAGCTATATGCCCCTGACGAAAACAAAATATCTTCGCTCTTAGAAACTACCGCTATGTTTTCTAATGATATAAAAATGCAATTTGGCCTAGATAAATGTTCGTCACTCATTGTGAAAAGAGGTAAAATCATGGAAACGAAAAATATAGACCTAACTGTTAACAATATAACATTTCCTGCACTGGCCGACAACGAATCTTATAAATACTTGGGAGTAAAGGAGACACTTACACATAATACGGACGAAATGAAGGAAAACATAAGGAATAAATATAAGGAGAGGCTAATAAAAATCATGCGAACACAATTAAATGCTAAAAATAAGATAAAAGCTCTCAACACCTGGGCAGTACCCATTTTGACATACTCCTTTGGAGTCATACAGTGGACCACAACAGACATACAGGCACTTGACAGGTTAACCAGAAGAACACTCACAAACAACAGAGCATTACATCCTAACTCCGCCATCGAGAGATTGTACTTACCTAGGAAACAAGGAGGACGAGGCCTTATCAACATAGAAGCAACACACAGCATTCAAATACACAATCTGCAAACATACTTCAACCAGAAGGAAACTTATTCACAATTACATGCAGCCATCAAACGGGCAGACAAAGGATACACCCCACTCAGCATCCACGTACAGATAGAACAAGTAGACAAGAGCACACTGATAACAAATCTCATACAAGCATGGGAAGGCAAACAATTACACGGCAGATTTAAGTGCGACCTCAACAGACAACACGAACTTTCTACGAAATGGATTGAGCTAGGACAATTATATATAGAAACAGAAGGTTTCATGTGTGCGATACAGGACCAAGTCATACCTACACGGAACTATCAGAAATATATAATGAAGACCCGCATGGACAACGACAAATGCAGAATGTGCAAAGCAACATCAGAAACAATTCAACACATTACATCAGGATGCCCAAGCTTAGCACCAACGGAGTATTTAAATAGACACAATCTCTCTGCTAAAATTCTTCATAAATACTTAGTCCAGAAATTTGAAATAAAGACGATAGACGAACCATATTACAAATACACACCTGAACCAGTCAACGAGAATCAGGAATACAAAGTATATTGGGACAGAGCAATTATAACAGACAAAACAACCATGAATAATAGACCGGACATAGTGATAATAAATAAGATTGATAAGACCACAACTTTAATTGATATTGCACACCCCCTGGATCATAACCTATAAAAAACAATAACAGAAAAAATCAGGAAAAAGACAGACCTTGCCGAAGAAATAAAGTCAATGTGGAAGATGGAAAAGGTTTATATACTACCCATTGTCATTTCGGTCACATGACTCATACCAGCGGAGCTGCCGAAAGAATTGAAAAAACACGACTTGCCTGCCCATTTGATAACAGAAATGCAGAAATCAACGGTAATGGAAACATGTAGGATTGTGAGGAAAATAATAAAGGAATAAAAAACGTCAACAAGGAATGAGTTTGCGAAAGCCCTCATTACCTTTACCCATGCAAACACCTAAGCATGAGAATTGCGGAAGATAATATAATAATAATAATAATGATGATGAGGTCGTCCTTGAACACATCAGAAGATCGAACAGGAATGCATATATGGCCTTTATTGACTATAAGAAGGCTTTCGATTCTGTGCCACATTCATGGTTGATACATGCACTAAAAATACATAAGGTCAGCCCGGATATCGTTAACTTCTTAGAGACATCGATGAGACAATGGTCCACAGTATTCACTTTACATACCACTGAGCAGATCATACAGAGCAAAGAAGTTCCTATCAGGAGAGGAATTTTCCGAGGGGATCCCTTGAGCGCACCCTGGTTTTGCTTGGCGCTGAACCCCTTGTCTAGCACCATAGTTCGGATGGGGCATGGAATAAAAATAAAAACTGAGCAAAACACCTTCAATCTCACCCACTTGTTTTTCATGAATGACCTCAAAATCTATAATACCAGCTCAAAGAGGAAGCTAGAAATTGTCCTGGAACAAATACATAAAATGAGTACTGATATTGGTATTGAATTCGGCCTCAGTAAATGCAAAACGGTAACTGTACATAGGGGAACTTTGCAGCATACAGAGCCCCTGCAGATCACACCTACAACCCAAATAGATTGTCTGAGCGAAGAACCCTACAAATATCTGGGCATTCTTTAGACAAATAAGATAAACCATTCTACCGTCAAGGAGGACCTGAGGACGGAATTCAATAGAAGGCTACAGAATGTTCTCAGGACAAAACTGAACTCAAGGAATTTAACTAAGGCCATAAATACGTACGTGATCCCAGCTTTGTCCTACTCGTTTGGGGTGATCAAATGGTCCCAAACAGATCTGGAGGATCTGAATAGAAGAGTGCGAACAGCTCTTACTAGAGCAAGGATGCACCACCCCAAATCAAGCTGTGAGCGAGTTAATCTTCCGAGGAGATCTGGGGGCAGAGGAATAGTTGATATCGAGAATTTACATAGTGGACAGGTGGAAAACATCAGAAGGTACATTTATTCGAAGAGAGACCGTTTGTTGCACCATACCATTATTCAAGCTGACAACAAGTTGACGCCACTGGACCTAAAGAACGAAAGAGGACATACATATGCATGCAACTAACAGAAGCTGCTAAGTGAGTGGAAATCCAAACAACTACACGGTAGATTCTGTAGAGCTTTAGACGAACCATATGTAGATAAACCGGCATCTGTTAGATGGCTCACACAAGGGTATTTAAACCCAGAAACAGAAGGATCAATGATAGCTATCCGAGATCAAGTTGTCAAAACGAGGAACTATAGTAAGTATATCTTAAAGGAGAATATACAGAGTGACCAGTGTAGACTGTGTGCAGAGAAAACCGAGACAATAGATCACATTATATCAGGATGCACAAAACTGGCGAAAACCAAGTACATTGAGAGGCATAACCAAGTTGCCAAAATAGTATATTTAGGGCCGGTTGTTCAATTGAGGATTAATCCGCTGATTATTGGATCCATGATTAACTTCTAACTCTGGATCAGAGAAGTCGGTCGTTGTTCAATGACAAACTAACACCGGATTACCTGATCCAGTGTTAACCTCGGAATTCGCTGTTTTCTCGAAAGCATGTTGGCTACACTGCTATTACCGATGAATCGAGCCGTCGTTCTTCATTGAAAGAAGAATTTAAGTTCTATCATTTTAATTATATATGTCGATATATATATATATATATATATATATATATATATTATATATATATTCTTATGAAAAAGAGAGCTAAAATAATACAATAAATGTTGAAACAAAAAGTACCTAAGCTGAGGTAAAAAAAGAACGGGGTATCATAACATTCTTTGTATGATACTATAGAATCATACGATACTATCAACACTAGTATCATACGATACTATACAGCCAGGGGAAAAAACCTCAGCCGAAAAAACCTGCCTCCCCGTAAACAAAATAACATAAAATATCAGGAAAATCTTGAAAGACATCAGTGTGATCATCTTCATGATATCCGTCGATGGTCTCGGATACACAGAGGCTTCCCAAAACGACTCGTAATTCTCAATCTGAAATGAAAAAAGACAAAAGCAGAAAAGAAACTATGTCGATAAGCCGACACGATGAAAATTTCGAATTCAAAATTTCATTCCTTCAAAATCTTGAGTGAGTAGTTGAAAGTGAAAACGGTGTTGAAAAAATTTAAATGGAAGGGATCAAGAAGAGAACTTCAAATTTTAATGGAGGGGAAGAGAAAGTGTTGATAGATCTTGTGAACAAATATCAGCATATAATAGAAAACGAGAAAACTGATGCTGTTACTAACGAGGAAAAATTAAACACGTGGAAGGAATTAAGCAGGGAATTTAATTCAATTTGTGGTGGTTGCAAATCGTACCAAACCCTGAAAACCAAATTTAAAAATTTGAATCGATTGAAAAATTCTTTTTCTGTTAATTCTTCCCAATAGTTACGACGCTGCTTGAATACCGGACGCTTTCGCTTTGGAAAAAGTACATCAATCACTTCCAAAAAATCTTCATCGTCTGTGATATTTTCATTCTCCACATTCGACATTTTCAGTTTTCACCAAAAATACGTTGATCTCATATCAAAACAAAACAACAGATTGTAGAAGTATGAGATTGTAGAAGTGGAACTGTCAAATAAGTTAGGTTATAATCCGTGAATTATCTCCGTAATCCCTCGAATTCCATGGGTTAACTTAACCCTGAGTTAATCCGGTGTTTTCTCTTGATCCTTCATTGAAAAACGGCACCTCGTTCGTAACCCCGGATTACCAGTAATCGCGAGATGATCTCCTATTGAACAACCGGCCCTTAGAGTTACTGAAAATGTGTGGCATGGAGCACGATGAGACACCTTACTATAAATACAGGCCAAATGCTGTCAAAGAAAATGTACAGTTTAAGATCTATTGGGACAAGATAATCCTTACCAACAGGACCGTACAGCATAACAGACCCGATATAACATTGGTAGACAGAAGGAAAAAGAAGACTTACCTCATCGATGTTGCTGTGCCCAGTGCTCACAATCTGCAACAAAACTATGAAGAAAAACTCCTCAAGTACGAAATCCTAGCACAAGAAGTTCGACAAATATGGGGCATGCAGAGTGTAGATATTGAACCACTGATTATCTCTGGCGTTGGCATCATTCCCAAGACACTGAAAAGCAATTTGTCGAAGTTAAACGTACCGGAGAATACTTACGTTCAAATGCAGAAGGCTGTAATCTTGCAGACGGCAGCCATTGTGCGGACCGTGATAGGATGAAGTTCCAGATGATTTCACTTGGTCTTTATTGATCCGTGATTCATCTGTAGAAACAAACCCTCAAAAAAGGAGAAAAAAATGAATAATAATAATAATAATAATAATAATAATAATAATAATAATAATAATAATAATAATAATAATAATAATAATAATAATAATAATAATAATAATAATAATAATAATAATGGATCAGAAAGATACTTACCATATACAAAGTTAATCCTACCATAGTTAATTTTCTTGTAGTGAGTATGAATTCCTGGAGTACTTCACTAAGTGTCCGCATTAATCAAGAAATGTACACTTCAGACCCCATATCAATTTCCAGAGGCATCTTTCAGGGGGATAGTTTGAGTCCCCTACTTTTCTGTCTGGCTATTAATCCCTTGAGTTTCATGCTGAAAAAAGAAGGCCGTGGATACCTCATCAATAAAACAACCCAAACAAAACTTACGCACCTATTCTATATGAACGACTTGAAAATCTATGCTGCAAACGAACTTGAATTACAGAACCAATTAGAAATCATCAGAACTTTCAGTAAGGATATAAAGATGGAATTTGGCATAGAAAAATGTGCGTACATTCACGCGAGAAGAGGAGTTGTCCAGGATACACCAAGTATTACTCTAACAGATGGGTCGGAATTTGGTGTACTCGGACCACAGGAGACATACAAATATTTAGGTGTTCAGCAGTGCCTCACTAAACAACTAAAATGGAAGTAGAAGAAAATTTTAGTAAACGACACAGAACTATTCTGAAAACAAAGTTATATTCAGGGAGCCTCGCCTCTGCAATAAATGCCTGGGTCATTCCAGTGATTTCACATACTTTTGGAGTGATAAGATGGACAAAAACATACCTAGAGCGCATGGATCGAACAATAAGAACTACCATGACTAATAACAGAAATCATCACCCGAATTCATCGAGCAATCGTATGAATCTGCCTAGAAAAATGGGTGGACGTGGACTCCTGAATCTGGAACTTCTACATGCTAACCAACTGCATAAACTCTACACTTTCCTATCGACATCCGATGATCCTCTTCATAGAGTCATCGCTTTGGTTGATGCAAATTTCTCTCCTCTGAACTTAGCAAGTCACATTCCTCCTGAGAAACAAAAAACTATAAACTCAATGGAACAGGAATGGAAGAATAAAGTAGGTAATTCATGGAAGATATGCTAACGCACTCCACAGCCAAGATGTGGACACTCAGCTGTCAACTACTTACCTCAGACAGGGATATCTCATGCCGGAGACCGAAGGATTTATCCACGCGATCCAGGATTAAGTTATTTCTACTAGGGGCTACCGTATGTTAAGAATAAGAGATCTATGGTCTATGCTCTATGGTACGCATGTAAGCGTCAGTAGAAAGAGGTTAGAGAAATAATTGTTCGAACTGGTGGGTGTGCCGATATATTTTTATTAATAAATACTTAAAAAGCAAGGTGTATTAATTAAGGAATTTACGAAATAAACATAATCGAAACAGGTTATGGGCCCAGGAGCTGCAGAACGTTGAAATATAGAGTCCAAATTAAAAAAAAAGATGAATCCGATCACGTTGCCTCAACTGAATGGTGAAAACTTTCGCAACTGGAAATTCAGAGTGGAAGCTTTACTAGAAGAAAAGCAGTTGAAAGATACCCTCGAGAAAACATTATCAGATTATCAAGATGACAAACAGAAACAAGATTTCCGTTTACGAGATTCTAAGGCCAGATCATTATTAATACAATGTGTAAGCGACAAACATCTAGACATCATTAAAGATGGAAAATCAGCCAAAAAAATGTTAAAATGTTTAGAAGATGTTTTCCAAAGGAAGAGTATATTTACCAAGCTAACTCTGAAAAAAAGATTGCTGACCATGAAACACAAGAGAAATGATAAATTGGAGGATCATTTTCATAATTTCGATACTCTCATAAGGGAACTTGAAAATGCAGGATCCAAAATAGAAGAAGAAGATAAAGTATGTCACTTACTGTTAACTCTAAACGAAGAATATGAACCTGTTATCACAGCTATAGAAACATTGAACCGGACTGTTACGATGGATTTTGTTAAGTCAAGATTATTAGATGAGGAGCTGAAGATTAAAACGAAGCAAGGAAGTACGCATAGAAGCACAGATGAAATGTCTTTCAAAGCAAATCAGTTTGTATGTTTCAAATGTGGAAAATCAGGCCACAAAATTGCAGAATGTCGACAGAATACTTCACAACGAGGAACATTCAGAGGTAGAAGAGGAAGAAGAGGCTATGGACAAAATTATAGAGATCAAAATCGCAACTCAAACCAGAACAGTACTGGAGGACATCAAGTGAACAAAGCAGATGAAATAAACTTCATTGCCTTAACAAGCCCAACAGAAAAAGTGAAAGAAGCTCAGAACACATTTATACTGGATTCAGGATGTACTCAACACATGGTTATGGGAACATTGGAGAAATACATGACAAACATTCAAGAGTTGAAAACAGAAGTCAAAATAGGAACTGCCAAATCCGAAGAAATATTGAAAACCAAGAAGAAGGGTACACTCGAAGGGATATGTCAAGGTAAACCGATAAGGCTTTGTTAGTTGAAGGTATGTCACACAATTTATTGTCTGTCTCAAACTTAATAAGCAAAAATTTCAAAATAACGTTTGATAGTGATAAATCCGGAAATAAATATGCAATGATAACTAAAAATAATTCAAAATTTTATTGTATACTACTGAATGGTTTATTTTTCTTAGATGTAAACATAAATTATGAAAAATGTGATATTGCAAATACTTTAAAAATGTCTTATAATAATGAAAATCTCTGGCATAGAAGATTAGGACATATCAATAGATATAGTTTAAAACTTAGGTTTACCATATTGTAATAAAATTTGTGAACACTGTGTAGAAGGTAAAAGTACAAGAAAACTTTTTTATAAACATATTAAGAGTACAGTCAAGATTGGTGAGTTGATACATACTGATATATCCGGTCCTATTACAACACCAACATTAGATGGTCATGAATACTTTCAGGTTTAATCGATGATTTTTTTCATTTCTTAGTTGTTAAACTGCTGAAGAATAAAAATGAAGCAGAGCAAAATGTTATAGATTTTATTAAATTAATTAAAACTCAGCATGGGCTTAAAACAAAAAGAATCAGATTAGATAATGGGGGTGAATTCAGTTCAAATAATTTCAAAACTTTTTGTAAATCTAAAGGCATTGAACTTGAGTACACAATTCCATATAGTCCTCAGCAGAATGGAACTGCAGAAAGAATGAATAGAATACTATTAGATAGAACAAGAACAAAATTTGCAGAGACAAATTTACCTAGGGAACTATGGGGAGAAGCTGTATTATGTTCGTCATACGAAATAAATAGATCTGCTACAGCCGCTAACCAAGGAGAAACACCAGCTATGAGATGGTACAAAGACAATGATCTATCGAGATTGAAAGTTTTCGGAAGTAGAGCTTGGGCAGTAATTTTACCAGTAGGTAACAAATTGGAAAAGAAAGCACAATCGTGTATAATGGTTGGATACAATAAAACAGGTTTCAGATTGTGGAACTACGAAACTAATGAGATATTTTGTTCAAGGGATGTAGTATTTGATGAAGATCAAACAGATTTTGATCATATAAAAGAAGCTAAAAAAGAAGGCACAGATGAGTTCAAAGAATCAGTTAATGGAATAAATGAACTAAAATTTATGGACAGTAGTAATGAGGAAGAAAGACTTGACGAAAGACTAGAAGAGTCAGAAGAAACCAATGATAAAATGACTAGAAGGGGGAGAAAAGTCAATGTACCAAGACATCTGACTGAGTATGAAGTTTACACTGCATATTGTTTAATATCAACTTCTGAAGAAGATCCAGTGGACTACAACCAAGCAATTAAACAACAAGAATGGAAACAAGCTATAGAGAAAGAATTAAACTCGCATAAATTAATAAATACGTGGACAGAAGCAGAATTACCTAAAGGAAAAAGAGCAATACAAACGAAATGGGTATTCAAGACAAAAGAGGACGAAACAAAAAAGGCAAGATTGGTTGCTAAAGGATTTCAAATAAAAGAAGACAACCCATTTGAAACAATTTATTCACCTGTTGCCAGAATGTCAACAATTAGACTGATTTTATCTATTGCTTTACAGGAAAATTGGGATGTAATGCAACTAGATATACCTACTGCATTCTTAAATGGAGAAATGAAACATGAAACTTATATATATATATATACATGGAAAAGATTTAATGGACATAACCCTCTGAAACGAAAATGAACCGTAGACAGCTGTTTCGGGCTTTCGGCCCTCATCAGTACGGTGAAAAGTTGGAAATTGAAATCACATAACGGAGTCAACACAAAGGAGCCAGCCGCACATTTGTGATTATATATATATATATATATATATATATATATATATATATATAAACCAGAGGGATTGACATGCAAATCACCAGTGTTACGATTGAATAGAGCATTATACGGATTGAAAGAATCACCAAAAGTATGGAACGAGACATTTATGAGTTTGCCTTGAAAAATAATTTCAGGAGATCACAACATGATTGCTGTCTATATTCTAATGGAAGGACATGGATGTTAATTTATGTCGATGATATTTTGGTCATTGGAAAATCTGTAAATGTCAAGGAAATATTATTGTTGCTGGAAAAACAATTCAGAGCAAGAATACTGGGTCAAATAAATCATTTTCTAGGTATGGAAGTAATAAGATTAGAAGATAAAATAGAAATTCGGCAAACTAAGTTCATTGACAAATTAATTTCATATTTCAATATGGAAACATGTAATCCTAAGAAAACGCCAATGGAAAAGGGATTTCACAATACGGAAGAGGAAATAATAAAGGTACCATACCGACAGTTAATTGGAGGACTCTTGTATCTGAGTACAACAAGCAGACCAGACATAACATACGCAGTTGGATATCTAAGCAGATATTTAGATAAACCAACAGCACAGCTGAGGAATGCAGGAAAACGCATATTAAGATATCTAAAAGGAACAAAGGATATAAGACTAAAATATTTCAAGAATAAGGAAGCAAACAAAACATTGAATGGATATACAGATGCAGATTGGGCTACAGACAAATCAGACAGAAAGAGTGTTAGTGGATGTCTGATATTTTATGGTAACAATCCAATTTCGTGGTTTTCAAAGAAGCAAAGCTGTGTAGCTTTATCAACAGCCGAGGCTGAATATATAGCAGCAGCAGCATGTGCTCAAGATCTTGTCAACTTGAAGGGAATTTTAAGTGATTTCAGATTGGATAACAAAACAATACTCTATTGTGATAATAGAAGTTCTATTTTGATGGCAAAAAGTAATGAAAACTCAAAACGAGCTAAACAAATCGACATTGAAGCTCATTTTATTAAAGAATTAGTGGCATGTAACGAAATAGAAATCAGATATGTGTCAACTGATCAAAACTTGGCAGATATTCTCACAAAAGCATTACCTGAAGAGACATTTGTTAATTTAAGAAACAATTCCTATATAATGTAATAGATTAAGTTAAACGATTTTCATTTTATTTTGTAACCATTTCAAATCGAGAGGGGACGTTGAGAATAAGAGATCTATGGTCTATGCTCTATGGTACGCATGTAAGCGTCAGTAGAAAGAGGTTAGAGAAATAATTGTTCGAACTGGTGGGTGTGCCGATATATTTTTATTAATAAATACTTAAAAAGCAAGGTGTATTAATTAAGGACTTTACGAAATAAACATAATCGAAACACCGTAAGCATATATTGAGACAGGAAGTAGTAAATGATAAATGCCGACTTTGCAACTCTACATTGGAAACAATACAACACCTCACATCAGCCTGTACGTATATTGCGCCAAAAGACTATCTAAACAGACACAACAAAGTGACAGGAATTCTACACCAAGAAATCTGCAAGAACGAAGAACTTGTGAAAGAAATTGAACCATTCTATAGGTACAAAGCAGTGGATTTTCTAGAAAACGAGAGAGCCAAGGTTTACTGGGATATGGGAATAATAACTGACAGAGAAATCAGACATAATAAGCCCGATATTTTGGTCCTGAATAAGATGGAGAACACAGCCCTCATTATAGACGTCTCTATACCCCTTGACGAGAATGTGAGAAAGGCAAGACAGGAAAAGATGAGCAAATACCTCGATTTGGTAGATGAAATTAAAAAAATCCATGGTCTCGCAAGGGTGAATATTGTACCAGTAATTGTATCTGCTAACGGCGTCATAGATAAAGAATTGCCTAGGGCTCTGAAAATGATAGGAGTCGGGGAACACCTGAAAGTAATCAGCCTCATGCAAAAAGCAGTGATTCTATCTACTTGCTCAACGATTAGACGAATAATGGCTAGAGATTAAATCGTTGGTGTGTTCAACACCCCGGTTTATATCATCACCTCCAAATGAATTGTGAAAAAATAAATAATAATAATAATAACAATAATAATAATAATAATAATAATAATAATGATAATAAAGTTCATTGCTTCAAAAACCAACAACAAACAATGATAAAACATTCTCTGAGTTAACAGCTTTTACGCTATCAACTGTGCGAGATTATCATCAACACGAAAGTATTTGATGACTACTTATTCATTACATTCTAAAATATTTTAAAATAAATCTAACACAAAAAAAACAAAAGACTGAACTCTCTACTTCAATTGACCACTAAGCACAGATCGCATCCAACCATTCACTTGCTCTTCCAACCAGGTAAGTGTCTCCAATCAGGTAAGTGTCCTCAATCAGGTAAGTGTCTTCAATCAGATAAGTGGTCCCAAATCATGTAAACGTCTTTGATCAGGCAAGTGTTCTCAATAAGGTAGGTTCTCCCAAAATACAGTCTTTACATATTTCATCAATTTTAAGTCGGGTTTATTATGTTCTCAATCAAAAGTTTATTTTTTTATCCATATTTTTATATTTCTTTTAAAAACTTTTTTTTTCAGTTTTCTAATTTCTACAGGAATGAGACTGTACAAACGTGGGGCCAAATAGGTGAAACTTTTCTGCCCAATTATCTTCATTGTTTCTGGATTCTTGAATTTCATTTCTTTGTTTCTAGTATCATAAATGTGGTCCAATTGATCAATTTTTATTTTCCCAATATAAACGTTGTTCAGTATTTTCTCAGCATAGATCTGTCGCGAGTCCAGTACATCAGATAACGAGTAAACTTCTTGACTGGGAAAAGTTAGGCCTTTTTTGAGAATTATTTTCAAAATCCATCTCTGAATAACATCGAGATGTATGAGGTGACTGTCATATATCCCTCCCTAGGCTAGTATACCATACTGTATTTGAGAGTGTACTAGAGCGTAGTATAGCATTCTTAGATGTTTTATATCGATCATGTATCTTGTCATCATTTTGAATTTATATAGCAGTCCCCTAAGTTTACTAACCAAAAAACTGACATGCCCACTTCATCTCATGTTCCCGTCTAAAACAAGTCCCAGGTACCTCATCTTGTCTGTCCTATGCAGTTCAAGATTTCCAATTTTCATAGTCTCTATTTTTGGGGCTCTAGAAGTGTACGATGAAAATGTCATAAACTTTGATTTTTCGATGTTCAGCGTCAACTTATTATAGTCCATCCAATTTTTCAAAATATTTATGCCGTCCTGCACTTTATCTTTTAGGCCTTCCCATGATGTATCATGATATTGTACCACGGTGTCATCCGCAAAGCTTATTATTCTTCCTCTATTCCGCATATACAGCAGATCATTCACATAAATGAGAAACAAAATGGGCCCCAAAACGGTTCCCTGTGGGACACCACAAGCTATACTTCGTTCATTTCTCCTACATCCATTAATCTCAACCAGCTGTATGCGTCCTGATAAGTAGCTTTTGAAATGATTATGTATCGGTCCTCTGAAACCATAGTTTTCGAGTTTATTTAGCAGTCTCTCATGATCAATAGTGTCACACGCTTTCGAGATATCCAGAAAAACACACAAGGATGGAATTTTTTCATCAAGATGTTTATATATGTTCTTTGTTACCTCGTGAATAGCATCCTCTGTTGATCTACCGTACCTGAATCCAAACTGGCGGCAAGATATTATTTCATATGTTTCTAGAAATTTCATCATGCGTTTTTTTTATAATTTTTTCCATTATTTTCGCCAGATTCGATATTAAAGAAATTGGTAGGTAATTATTTACTTGCAATCTATCTCTTTTTTTATATATTGGTATAATAATTCCCAATTTAAAAGCTTCAGGGAATTTTCCGCTTTGGAAGCAACTATTCATAAGATAAGTTAGAGGTTGTGAAATTTGCGACTTAATCTCCCTCAATCCTTCGGCTCTCAATCCGTCGTATCCAGAGGCCTTTTTCAATTTTAGCTTATCAATGGTCTTCTCAACCTCGGTGAATCACAACAAGCTTCCAGCAAAAATAAGAAGTTTTTCAAGTATGTGAGGACTACAATGAACTCGGAGGTGACACTTCCCCGAGTCAGAGGATCCACACGTTAAATATCTGAAAGTCTTCAGGAGTCCGCGAATACTCTGGCTGCAGCCTTCGCCGCCGTATACAGCTCTGAGCCTGATGGCCCGGTACCAGATGTTATGGTGCCGGGGGTGGAGATAGGGTTGGATGAGGTGGCACTGGATGAGGAATTGGTGCTCGGGTGTTTGTTGGGTCTCAGGGCTTCGTCCTCTCCTGGTCCGGATGGCCTCACGCCTTTCACTCTGAGGAAGTGTGCTCCTGCCATCGCTCTTCCCTTAACCCTCATATTCAGGAAGTCCTTGAGCACTTCCGTCCTTCCGAGTGATTGGTTGAGGGCTTCCGTTACACCTATCTACAAGAAAGGCGATAAATTATCACCTGAAAACAATCGCCCAATCAGCCTCACTTCAACCGTGTCTAAGATCTTGAAAAAAATAATTTGTGAGCTTGTCCAGTTTGCATGGGCAAACAATATTATTCCACCCCAGCAGCACGGATTTGTTCCCGGTCGATCCACAGTGACGAACCTATTTACTTGCATGAACGATTGGATAAAATGCTTGGACCGTAACATTCCTGTGGACATTTGTATTTGGACTTCTCCAAAGCATTTGACCGTGTACCGCATCGCCGTCCCCTGAAGAAACTACATCACTTGGGCGGACGAGGTTCTTTACTGTCATGGATCAGGGCCTTTCTCCCCAATAGGACCTTTCGTGTAAGAGTGGGAAGCTTTCATTCCTCCGTCGAGATTATTATTTTCCGGTGAAAAGGTGAAACAAAAACACGTGTCAGGAACTACAAACTATATATTGGATGTAATAGTACCTGCTTACTGCACTGACTGGAGTAGAAGAGAGAGAGAGAGTTTAGTTACGGTTGAAGACCTCAATTCAATCATAGAAAATAGGTGGATGTGACATAGAGCGGGTATTCTTCTTGAACTTTTGGTACATATTCATAATACCCCCACTTAACAAAAGTTCACATAAACAAAAATAATAATACAAAAGAAATCAGTCTTCGCAGAGACCTAGTTGTTTCACAAATTTTGAATTTTTTACATTTTGCAGTGGTTTCGTCAAAATATCTGCAACCATTTCCTCGGTTGGCATGTAAATCAAGTTGATTTTATTGTCTTGCACTGCATTTCTTAAGAAATGGTAACGAATGTCTATATGTTTGGTTCTGTCATGAAATACCGGGTTTGTAGCTAGCTTCTGGGCACTCTGATTGTCGTTGTATATGGTTATACAATCTAATCTCCCTGTCAGCTCACATAAGACATTCTTCAAATAGATGGCTTCTTTCGCTGCTTCACACAGGGCCATGTACTCGGCTTCAGTTGAAGATAATGCAACCGTCTTCTGCTTACAGCTCTTCCAAGAGATGGATGCACCCGACAACTTGAAAACGTATCCGGAGAATGACTTACGATCTCCTCTGTCCGAGCCCCAATCAGCATCTGCAAATCCTACTAAACCATACTCATCTTTCTGGAATTTCATGAACAGATTTTTAGTACCCTTTAGATATCTCAGTACTCGCTTAGCACATTGCCAATGAAGTTTTGTGTAACATGTGTTATACTGACTTAACAGGCTTACCGAGTGTGAAATATCTGGTCGAGTCATAATGTAGTTAAATACATTAAACTTCCAATCAATTCTTGATATGGAATTTTTGGATCACATATTTCATTGTCGGAATCGCAAAGAGATATTCCACTGTCAAGTGGAGTACAAACACTTTTGCAATCCGACATACCAAATTTTTTCAATAAGTTATCTATATATTCCTCTTGGTCAATAGTAATTGAATCATTTCCTCTGCTGATTCTAATCCCTAAGCAATGCTTCGCTTCACCTAGATTCTTTACCTTAAATTGAGCATTGAGCTTTTCATTGACAAAATCAATTTCTTTTTCATCAGCAGAGAAAACAAGAAAGTCATCTACATAAAGAGTTTTTACAGATAATTTATCCCTATATTGTTTTATGTATAAACATGGCTCAAATTTGGATTTTTTATAACCCATTTCTAATAAAACTTTGTCTACTCGTTCATTCCATGCACGACTAGCTTGTTTTAAACCATATATGGCTTTCTTCAATTTGAAAACCATATTAGGGTTTTCTTTTGATATGAAACCTTCAGGCTGTTCCATATAAACGTTTTCTTTGAGAAAACCATTTGAAAAGGCAGTTTTTACATCTAAGTGTACAATTTTCATGTTCAATCTAACAGCTAATCCTAATAAAAGTCTGAATGTAGAGTGTCTCACAACTGGAGCGAAGGTTTCAGTGTAGTCGATGCCCTTTTTCTGGGTATAACCTTTGGCTACAAGCCTTGCCCTATACTTGTCCTTATTGTCACTGCCACTTTTCACTTTAAACACCCACTTGCACTTCACTATTGTGCTGCCTTCTGGTGGATTCACTAGCTCCCAAGTGTCATTCTCGTTGAAAGACTGGATCTCTTCCTTCATCGCCTGCGCCCATTGGTTTCTATTTGGTCCCGAGAGCGCTTCACTCACCGTTTGTGGAAAGCCTACTGAATCTGGATTCTCTCCATCAGAATCCAATGGACCACTGAAATAGGTTACGAAATCTTCAAACGTTTTCTTCTTCGGTTCTCGTTGAGATCTTCGTAGCTGAACTTCTGCTTGAGGATCTAGGGATCTGTCAGGAACGTATTCGGGATCAGATAAATCAAGATCATCTGGTATCGTAACATCTGGTATCGTAACATCTGGTTCAGAGGAAGAGTCTTCAGGTTCCCCCCCCCCCACTGAATCAGAATTATCTTCTGGAATTTCTTCCATCTGTGGTTCCTCTATGATCTTCTGATTTAATTCAAAAATTGTGACATCTCGGCTGATGATAACTTTTTTATTGACTGGGTTGAAGCATCGATAACCCTTTGTTGTCTCATCATACCCCACTAATAAGTGTCTGATTGACTTTTGGTCCCACTTCTTTCTTTTTACTTTAGGGACATGAACCATTGCTGTACTTCCATACATCCTCAGGTGGCTGAGGTTTGGTTTTCTTCCTGTCCACATCTCATAAGGTGTCTGCGTTATCTTCGCACAAGCAGAGCGATTTTTTAGATAGCAGGCAGTATTGCATGCTTCGGCCCATAGCGACTTACTCATATCATTGTCGAACAAAAGACATCTGGCTTTTTCAACAAGCGTCCTGTTGAATCGTTCTGCCATTCCATTTTGTTCAGGAGTGTGGCTATTGGTAGTCTGATGTATTATGCCACAATGCCTCAAATAACTACTAAAGTCGCTATTGCAATACTCTGTTCCATTATCGCTTCTCAGCACCTTAATTCTGGCGTTCTGCTGATTTTCTACAAGGTTTTTGAAGATCTTGAATTTCTCGAACACCTCACTCTTATTCTTCAAAAAGTAAACGAAGCACATTCTGGTGTAGTCGTCAATGAACGTTAGGAAATACTTTGCTCCTCCTAATGAAATGGTTTCCATAGGCCCACATAAATCGCTGTGTACAATTTCAAGTACACGTTTGGAGCGAGTTCCTTCTTTCGAGAAAGGTAACCTAGACTGTTTACCTTTGCAACATACTTCGCAGTTATCGATCCTACTTGGGTTTCTGTAGTTGATTCCATCTGCGATTTTAGCTGTCATCTGAAGGTAATTATTATTAATGTGGCCAAGTCTTCTTTGCCAGCTTTCAAAGCTTGCTGCCTGAAAACAAACAGAATGTGTATCCACCGTATTCAATTTATAAACGTTATTTTTCAGACTGGCTGTTGCAACAAGAATTTTCTGACGGTTATATATTCTACAGCCATTCTTATCAAATTGCACATAATTTCCATTCTTGATCAATTGGGATACAGATAAGAGATTTGTAGTCAAACTGGGAACATACTGTACTCCCTTTAACAAAATATTGTGTTTCTTATCTGTTTTTGTTTGAATTTCCACATCTCCAGTACATTCAACTGCAATTTTGGCCTTATTTGCTACTGTTATTTCCTTCAAATCCGGATTCCTGGAGTTAATGATCCATTGTTTACATGATGTCAAATGAACGCTAGCTCCGCTGTCAACATACCAATCTTGAGTGTTGAATTCCGCTGTGGAAAATGCAGCACTGAATCCATTCCTTTCTTTGGCTACTGGACATTTGGACATAAAATGTCCACTCTTCTTACATTTATAGCAGACTATAGGGATTTTTCCTCGAGCTTACCACACCAAACCAAAGCATACCATAGTTAACAACACGAATTTCTTCGCGGCGTAGTTAGAACCATGACGTCACAGTTAACTACGCCATTAAACCAATAGATCAATCTGGTTTGTTGTGTAGTTACTTGAAAACGGAGAGAGAGGGACTGACACTTTCCTTTGCACTCATCCGCCATAACTTACCACACAGGGCACGAAGATAACCATGACGTCATGAAGTTGACTAAATACACTGTTGTAGTTAGCTCGAGGAAAAATCCCTTATGTTATTTCTATTTTTGTTTTCATTGCGCTCACCCGGTTCAGCTTTCGACTTGTCAAATTTGTTGTTTGACGATGCAGGACTACTGCCATCTCGTTTCCGCTAGTTTGACTTCCGTCGGTTCTTGAAATTCACTGCGAAAGCACCGTTGCTGCTGCCCTCTGGTTGCATGTCTAGCAACTTGGTTTGCTATCAGTAGCAATCTGTATACCAGAGTGCTCGACCGCCATTATCATCGGGGCGTATTTTTCAGATAGTCCCGCAAGTAACAAAGATCCTACCCATTCTTCGTCTATTTTGAAGCCTGTTCTCCTCAATTTCTGCGATGTTTCAACAATTTGATGAATATAACTTTCCATCGAATCGTGGTTCTCTAACCTAGCAGAAATCAGAGTTCTCAACAGTCCTGTCTTCCTGCTAAATCCACAATCATCGAAAAGGTTTCTCAGTTTCGTCCAGACCTCATGGGGAGTTTTCGCTTCCCTAACGTGGGTATATAGAGAAGGTTCCAGCGTCAGTATTAATTTAGCCTTCGCTTTTGCCAACAACACTGTGTCAGATTCGCTGCCATCTATGCACTTGTTCAGTCCTTCGAGCACTAGCACATTTTCTATGGCGAACGACCATTCTTGGTAATTCTCGCGACCAATTAATTTCGGCACAGAGGCAAAGTAATTCACGGCCATTTTTGTTTTTAATCTTTAAGAGTTACGTCTTGCTACACAACTGTGTTAACTATTGATCACTTGTTTCACGAAAAATTAAAATGTTTTCTGAATCACGCACGTGGGTCCATAACCTATTATTTTCCGGTGAAAAGGTGAAACAAAAACACGTGTCAGGAACTACAAACTATATATTGGATGTAATAGTACCTGCTTACTGCACTGACTGGAGTAGAAGAGAGAGAGAGAGTTTAGTTACGGTTGAAGACCTCAATTCAATCATAGAAAATAGGTGGATGTGACATAGAGCGGGTATTCTTCTTGAACTTTTGGTACATATTCATAATAGAGATACTTTCTTCTAGTGGGGTACCGAAGGGATCAGTTTTAGGTCCTATTCTCTTTTTTTTATATACATCTGACCTTCCACGGGTGTTGAAGTCACCGTGTGCGATGTTTGCTGACGATTTGAAATTATATAAACCGATTTCAAGCGAATAACCAGTAATGACCGCGGTTATCTACGGTCCAGCCTGTGGTTATCTACGGTTATAGCCTTCAGCGATATTCCTTGTAAAATGATTATAACCGACAATGACCGAAGTCGCTTGAATGCAGTTGGTCCTAGTTGGTAATTACCAATGAGGACCAGGTTATTCGCTTGAAATCGGTTATAATACCGCATCGAAATCGGGGGACCTGCAAGATGACTTGAAAGCTTTGAGTGAATGGTGTCGTGAATGGTTGTTGCCACTGAATATCGGCAAATGCAAAATCATGCATCTCGGAAGAAATAATCCATGGTCAGCATATGAGATCGACGGTCATCACATTACCCCTGTAGACCACTATAGTGACCTGGGAGTCATAATAGAGCCAAATTTGACATGGTCCCATCATGTTGCTTCAATAATAGCTAAAGCCGGACAGTTGACTTATATGATCCAGAGATCTTTCAGGGGTTGCAGCTTTTCAACATGTAAGCTACTATACTGCAGTTACGTGCGCCCTCTGATGGAATACGCTGGACCAATTTGGTGTCCGTCCCTTGTGGGTGACCAGCATCTCCTGGAGTCTGTACAACGTTGGAATACTAGGCTTCCATTTGGGCTCATAAGACCAGACTATCCCACTCGGTTGAAGATGATGGACCTCCAATCTTTTAAGGATCGCCGCAACAGGGGCGACATTATTGTCACTTACCGGGCTCCGCATGGTTGGATTAGATCACCTTTACAGAAGATGTACCACACAACTGCGTGGTCATGACTATAAACTCGGGAAGGAGAATTATAGAACCACACAGCGTTAAAGCTTCCTGTCCAACAGAGTTTTTGATAGCTGGAATAGGCTACCACAGAGTGTAGTTAGTGCGAGTACGGTCAACGTTTTCCAAAACAGTCTTGATAGGTTCATGTGTATACGTGATCAAAACAAAACATTACTTTGGTGATTGTGCTTCTATGTGCCTGTTGGGATTCACTCTCATTGATTTTACACATTTTTCTTTTTTGTTGATCTTTTCTTTGGAACATTGAGCATTTCCTTTCCTTTTTTTGTATTGAGTTTATGGGCTATTTGCCCCTACTCTTATATGAACAATAATTATAATAGTAATAATAAGTTCGCTTGGCTCCCGAATCACTAGCTGTAGAGGATGTCTGTCGAATCTGTGTATTTTGGAAACATATTTGAAGGATAGCCACTGTCTTTTCGATTGGAGGGGCAGTTCCCCACTTTCAGCAAGTACATATGATGTTTGTAGGTGTTAATGCAGATGCCTAGTTGTACAATTTTGTTTACTTGTATACAGAGGGCACTGCAGATACGACACCGTCATGTTCAGTAGTTCAATATGCAAGTAGTTAAGTTAGTGAATTTATATTAGGGTCTATGACAGGAAGTGTTCTGTGTCGTAGAGGTAGAAAGAATATATGTTCAAGACGACAGTGTGTATTGTGTATATTTAAAATAAAGAAAATCTTCTAGAATTTCCTTTCATGGTAGCAGAGCGTGGTTCATCAAATTTATTAGAGGTGTTATAAAAATATACAGTATATAAATATGGCCAAGGAGAATACACTTGTGATTCCATTCGACAAGAATATTAGCTACGAGGATTGGAGAAATAAATTTATGTATTTACTACGATTCAAGAAATGTCTGCCGGTTGTTCAACATGGAGAACGTCCTGACTCAATAAAAGAAGCCGATTGGAAGGATCAGGAAGACAAAGTAATGTACTATTTTTCATTAGCCTTGAGTGCATCAATTATGGCTGATATGCAAAAGCCAAAGGAAATTATGGATAAACTAGACTCCATATATCTGAAAAAAAGTGAAGCCAAACAATTACTCATAGAGCGACAACTAAACTGAAAGAAAATGCCAGCAAAAATGAAATAGAAATATTCTTCCAAGAATTTAACAAGAAAATTAATGAGTTAAGACAGGCTGGTGGTGATGTTTCCAGAAAAAGAAGGCTGAGCTTCTTGATAATGGCTTTACTAAAGAACTG
The DNA here is from genome assembly GCA_038502775.1 of Hippodamia convergens. NCBI lineage: Eukaryota > Metazoa > Arthropoda > Insecta > Coleoptera > Coccinellidae > Hippodamia > Hippodamia convergens. The sequence continues at coordinate 60,052 of JAVSIQ010000228.1, forward strand.
TCGACATTTGGTTGATGATCTCGATTCCCTGCCTGAACAAAATCGAACGGTTGAATACATTCAAGAGAAACTAATGAGTTGGAATGAAATATGTGAAACTACAGAAGAGCAAGCTGAATCAACGAGGGAAATCAAAAATACAAACTCACAAGCTTTCAATACAAGATTAACCAATGCAAGGAAATCTAACCGGACATATAATGAGGAACCAAAGACATGTTGGAGCTGTGGAAAGATCGGTCACAATAGCCAAAATTGTTATCAGAATGGGCAAGGATCCAGAAAACTCGGTCGTGGAGGTTACCAGAACAAAGGACATCAAGAATTTCATCGAGGTCGTGGATTTCATGGAACAAGAGGTAGAAATGGTTATGGTAGAGGTCGTGGAGCATACAGAAGTGGATTTGCTGGAAATTCAGAAATTCAAGATGGACAAGAAACTGCTAGAAGATTGGAACTGTTCAATGTTGATGTAAATGTTGGTAATGTAGAACAAGGTGAGAACTCAAATGTTTTGGAATGGTTAATTGATAGTGGATGTACTGATCACATTGTGAAAACTGACAAATATTTTTACACATCTAGAGTTTTAAAGAATAAAGTAGAAGTCAAGTTGGGAAATTCGAATATAATTAAAGCCTCAATGATAGGAAATATAATGTGCGAATTTAAATTTGGTAATCGTAACGTTCTGGTGGATGTTAGAAACGTTTATTATGTCCCTGATATAGGAATATGTAGAATTTTATAACAGTCAAAATAGGTTTCTCTTCTCTGCAAAAGAAAAAAATAAATTATTTCTTCTATTGTGTGAAGTTCAAAAGAATAGTAATGAGACATCAGCAAATTATATAAATAAGAATATGACAACAAAAGAAAAATTACATCGTGCTCTAGGTCATGTCAATTTCAAAGATTTGCATATAATGTGTCGTGATAAATATATGAATGATTTACCAGACTTTCTAGAAAATGAGTTTATGAAATGTGAAGTTTGTCTTGAGAGCAAATTGTCAAATAAAGAATATGCAACTGAACGAAGAAGAGCTAGATATTGTGGCGAGATAGTACATTCTGATGTTAAATACTCAGACGTAGAAGGTTTTAACGGAGAAAGATATTTTGTAACATTCATTGAAGATTACTCAAGAATCGCTAGAGTTTATCCGATTAAAAACAAATCTGAAGTATTTGAAAAATTTGTTGAATACTTCAATATATTGAAGAACTATGCTGAAGGTCCTTTATGCGAATTTAAATGTGATAACGGAAAAGAATATTCAAATAAAGAATTTTATAACTTGGCTAAAAATGAAGGTTTCAGAATTTTTCCGTGTATTCCATATAACCATCAGTTAAATGGAGTAGCGGACCGCTATAATAGGACTATAATGGATAGGGTTAGATGTCTTAGAAAATAATCAAATCTAGATCGAAAATATTGGCCAGAATTTGTTTTAGCAGCGTGCTACATAGGAAATAGATTAAGAAACAGTTCAACTTTTGAAGGAAAAACCCCTTTTGAAATATTTTTTCAAAGAAAACCTAGCGCGAAAAATTTCAAAATTTATGGAAGCAAAGTCTATGTTAGAATTCCAGACGAAAAAAGAACAACATCAGATGACAAAGCAAAGAAAGGCATTCTAGTGCGATATTTTGATTTAGGTTATAGAGTTTTAGTTGATGGAAAGGTAGAATTAGCTAGAAATGTTGAAATTATCGAGCCAGGGACTGACTGCATTCAGATAAGTGAAGACGAAGATAATAGTGAACGAGATATTCTTGATAATGGAATATTTGTTGGTACATTATTTGGGCTATTTCCATTATCTATACTGTTGGAATTTACCGACGTTTCGGCAAGCATTCGCCTGCCGTCATCAGGGTGTTGTTGGTCCTGAGAAGGACCGGTCTTTGCCAAACTTGTTCCGTTTGGACTTATGCGCTCCATACCATCCAACTGAGTTGTGGGAATGCAAACGCGAGCTGTCAGAGGTGCAAACTCCGCAACTCAACCCACTCTGACTAACAGTCTACTGAAGTAGAAAATTCTCATTTAACTCGAGTTGTTCTGACACTTGGACATAAATGTCATGAATAATTAATAAACATCAATGTCACAAGAAGGCTGATGACAGAATTGACAAGACTCAGTCTCACTTCAAGAAGAAGAAGAAGAGGAAGTCATAAATCAACTGTACTTATCTCTTGTGTAGTTGGTTTGCACAGTAGGTTAGGCTACGTCAGGACTGGCTCATGTCAGGACTAATTGCTTCTTTGGGCCGCGTTCGTCCTCCTTAACTCAGATCTCAGTACGGGCATCCAGATATTCTTCATTTCCAGAGAAGGCGGGCGCGCTGATTGGGTTGGGAGTTATCGCCATGAAAGCCGCTTCTTTCAATTTCCTTCTCCTCCATCCTTCTTCCTTTGATATTATGGAAGCTTCGTCCCATTTGACATTGTGGTCCTCGTTCCAAGCATGTTGGGCTAGCCTGGATTTTTCTGTTTCTCCTAGTTGAGCTAGTCTTTGGTGCTCTTTGATTCTTACTTTCAGAGGGCGTTTAGTTTCTCCAATGTAGGATCTGCCACATTCGCATGGTATTTCATAGATGCAATTTTTGGTATTTTGATTCTCGTTGTCAGGTTTCACCTTCGTGAGTTTTTCCTTGACAGTATCATTGGTCTTGAATGCTGTTCTAACGTTGTATCTGTTACCAATTCTCCTTATTTTCTCGGATAACCCCTTCACATATGGTATGACAGAAGTTATCGTTTCGGTCGGTTCATTGTCTGTTGGTTGTTGCTCTGTTGGTGTTTCTCTTGGTTCTCTGGCTTTTTGAAGTATCTTCTTGGGGTAACCGTTTCTCTTGAGGGTTTCTGTTATGTTGTGGAACTCCTCATCACGATCTTCTGGATTAGAGCATATCTTGGTTGCTCTGTTATATAAGCATCTGGCTACACCCATTTTGGTGTTCAAATTATGGTTCGATTCGAAGTGGAGATATTGGTCCGTATTAGTTGGTTTCTTGTAGACTGTAGTCCTGGGAGTTCCGTTCTGTTTGTGAACAAGTACATCGAGAAAAGGTAGTTGGTTATTTGTTTCGATTTCCATGGTAAATTTAATCGATTCCTCTATGTTGTTCAAATGTTCTAGGAAACTGTCCAGGTTTTCACTTCCATGTTGCCAGATCACGAAAGTGTCGTCTACATATCTGCGCCATAGTTTCGGTTTGAATACGAATTGTTCCAATGCTCTCTTCTCGAAATCTTCCATGTATATATCAGCCAGAGCTGGAGATAAAGGTGAGCCCATTGCCAGACCAAATTCTTGTTGGTAGAAGTTGTTGTTCACCTGGAAGTAGGTGGTATTGATACAAGTCTCAAGCATTTCCATGATTGCTCTAACGCTCAAGGTGGTTCTCTCAGCCAATGTTGTGTCTTCCTCGAGTTTAATTTTGACGATTTCGAGGGTTCGTTTGGTAGGGACATTAGTGAAAAGGCTCTTGATGTCAAAACTGACCATGATGTCTTGGTCCAAGATTTGTTCTTCACGTATGGTTTCTATGAAATGATCAGTGTTTTTGACCATTGATGGTGTATGGCCTCTAAGTGGAGAAATTATTTTCAGGAGGAATCTCCCAAAGGTTGACATGGGGAATTTCTTGAACTGACGATTGGTCTCAACGGGATGTTTTCCTTGTGTATTTTTGGAAGACCATATAGATGTGGAGGTTTACTGTAGTGAGGTGTGAGTTTTGTTCTTGTAAGGTTGTCAGGAAACTCATCTTTGTACTTGTGCAGGATTTTATAGACTTTGTTCTCCACTGTAGATGTGGGGTCTTTTTTTAATTTCTGGTATTCTCCTGCTTCCAGGACCTCTTGGATTTTCTCATTATATGTTTCCACATCAAGAATGACAGTCGCATTTCCCTTGTCTGCTGGGAGCACCTTTATGGAGTTATCTGTTTGGAGTTCTTTAAGAGCTTTCTGTTCTGCTCTGTTTATATTATGATCTGGTCTCTTGGTGGTAGAATCAAGTACTGTTCTAATTTTCCAACGATATTCCTCTGCTCTCTCAGGTTCTCTCATCCTAAGTGCTGTCTCCTCCGCTGCTAACAAAATTTCTATTTTCGGAACAGTCTTTGGTGCTACAGAGAATTTCATTCCTTTGTTGAGGATGCAGGTTTGGTCCTCACTAAGAGTCTTACTCGAAAGATTGATCACAGTTTTCGTATGATCAATTGGTGTATATTTCCTCGAGTCTCTCATTAGTTTTTCCATTTTTCTCCTTTGTGCTAATTTTTCTTGTGCATTTGTTCTCTCATAGCTCCTTTTGACTGCTTCAATGATACATTCATAGTCCGTTACGTTAGTTTTTTCTTGTATTCTTGTCTTGATATCCATACATTGCTTTGTTAATGTGGCTTTGTTGTACCGATGTTGGTTGAGTCTTTCTCTTACTAGTGCTAGGCTTGCCCTATTGGAAATTCTGTCCGCTCTTCTGCCGTTTATTGGGAGTTTGACTCTGAGGCCTTTGGGGATCAGGTTGCGATCTCTGGCAATGTGAAGAAACGTTAGATGGTTCGTTTCTTTGGCAAGATAATACTGATGATTTGGTTGAAACAACTAGTTTTGGACAAAACCCTGTTGAAAGACCTGTGAGACAAAGAAAAATCCCGAGTAGATATGACGATTTTGTAATTTCCGTTAATTTAGCCGACCTAGATAGTCCAAAATCTTTTGATGAAGCAATGAGCTCTGTAGATCAAGAAAATTGGAAAAATGCCATGATAAAAGAGTTCAATTCGTTAAATGAATCAAATACCTGGGAGCTGGTTCCGGAACCGAAAAACAAGAAAATACTTACGGTGAAATGGGTTTATAAAAAGAAGTGTGAAAATCATTTTAAAGCTCGATTGGTGAGAGGTTATGAACAAAACGAGGAAATTGACGAATTCTATGCGCCGGTAACAAAAATGTCCACCTTACGAATATTTTTGAGTGTAAAAGTTGAGAGAGAAATGTATGTCCATCATATGGATCTAGAAACTGCATTCTTAAATAGCGAAGTCAAATCAGAGGTTTATATTCATCAACCAGAGGGTTTTGTTGAAAAGAAAAACATGGTCTATTATCTAAAAAAATCTTTATACGGCTTGCGCGAGTCACCTAGAAACTGGTATGACCTGTTTAATAAGTTTATACTCAAATTAGGATTTGCGAGAAGTAATTACGATTTATGTCTTTACTATAACAAGATAAAAGGAATATATTGTATCCTATTTGTCGATGATTTACTTGTTTGTGGTGGAAATCTAGAAGATATAGAAAAAATTAAAACAAAATTTAAAACTGAATTCAAAATGAAAGATTTAGGCAAAGTCGAAAAATATTTGGGAATTAACATTGACTATGATAAAAATTCAAATGAAATGAAGCTTTCACAACTGAATTATATTGAGGCTTTAGCTGATAAATTTGGAGTTGTAGATTCAAGGATAAAGTATACACCTATGGAAATTAGTTTGAAATTGCTAGAAGGTAAAGTGAATGAAAGTCTTAAGTATAGAAATTTGATAGGAGCTTTGTCTTATATTGCTCAAGCAACAAGACCAGATATAACTTACGCAGTAAATTACCTAAGCAGATTTCAGAATTGTTGTAGCGATACACACTATAAACATGCTTTACGAATTTTAATATACCTATACCATTCCAGACATTTGAGTTTGTACTTTGTCAGAGGAGATAAAACATTAGTATATGCTTATTCAGATTCAGACTGGGCTGGTGATCCAGTTGATTCAAAATCGACAACGGGGTCATTAATAAAAGTTTTTGGAAATCCAATATTTTGGAAAACGAAAAAACAAAAATCAGTTTGCAGATCATCCACCGAGGCTGAATATGTTGCTTTAGCTTTTACAGTTGAGGAAGTGTTACATGTAAGGAATATTTTAAATGATTTTGATTTTTCGGCTGATGTGTTTAAAAACATAAAAATATATTGTGACAATACAAGCTGCATAATGTTAGCAAGAAACGGTAATTTCACAAAAAGGGCAAAACACAAAAATGTAGCTTTACATTTCGTGCATGATTTATCCAATGAAAATTCAATTGATGTAGTTAAAGTGGAAGGTAATGCTAATGTGGCTGATTCATTCACCAAGTCCCTTAGCCGTAGCAAGTTCGAGGAATTCAGATATAAATTGAATATATATTGAGTTGATGTGTTTTATATTAAGTATTATTTTATGTAACCAAAATTGTAAGGGGGGGTGTTAATGCAGATGCCTAGTTGTACAATTTTGTTTACTTGTATACAGAGGGCACTGCAGATACGACACCGTCATGTTCAGTAGTTCAATATGCAAGTAGTTAAGTTAGTGAATTTATATTAGGGTCTATGACAGGAAGTGTTCTGTGTCGTAGAGGTAGAAAGAATATGTTCAAAACGACAGTGTGTATTGTGTATATTTAAAATAAAGAGAATCTTCTAGAATTTCCTTTCAGTAGGCGATGATCGCATCAGTCCGAGGGCCGTTCGGATGGCAGCTATTAAAGATAAACTAAACTTCTCAGTTTTAGGCCTTGTGGCACCATCTACCCTCAAACCACTTAAATATTACCACCCCATATAATGACGTTTCTGTAAATGGGCGTGGTATTATGAATTTCTGTTTACGCCGACTTGGCTCGATGCTTGATCTCTCTAAGTACAGTTCAGTACTACGAGTTGTGAGAGATACAGATGTCGGGCATTTTAGTCTTCAATTTATCATTTACGTAACATTAAATACCTTCTTATAAAGTGTCGTCTTTATATCTAAATTCACCTGATTAACTATCTCAGCAGCAAACTGCACCTTATCCGATTTCTGTAGCTGCACCTTGGCACATCTTCCTTACAACATTCCTCCAAAGTCCAAGTGGGGTCTGACCCCTGAAGATGTTCAGAAGTGTGGAGGGCTGAGAACCCCATGACGGTCTGTAGAGGTTTTTGATTATGTTCACTTGGACAATGGCCTTGGAACACATGTCTTCTATATGTTTTCCCCACTTAAGCTTTTGATCAAACGTTACCCCCAGATATTTAACCTGCTTCTGGGAACAATACATTTGGTGGACATTATAGCCATCGACTTTCGGACATTGATCTTAAGTAAATAAAACAAAATATCGGGAATCGGACAATGTATTTTCTCCAATATACTTTCTTCAGCCGACGTTTCGGTAGCACAATTGCTCCTTTATCAAGGCTACAAAATAATTACACTTATCAACATCAAAACAATAAAAATCGATATCTTATAACCTCAAATTATGAAAGGTACGAAAACAGACACATCACAAAAACAGAAATTACAACAAAGAAAGTACCTTCGAAAATTCTTATCAACGGAGAGGTCGTAATAGTATCATGAAGTTTTCCAACGAAGTCTCAACAAGAAACACCATTTATTCTAAATTTTCTCTCAGAGAACCAATCACAGCGTTTTTTTGAAAAAATAATATAACATAATACAACCAAAATGAAGTATGACAGTGAAGAGGCTGCTCAAATGTTACCAACCGCAGCATTGAAAACCATCATGGACAATAAGTACTGCCACACCAACATTTTGAACTTTCAGTTAAAAAATATAAAAATACATAAATTATAAAACATGAAAATGTAAAAATATATGACAATGTAAAATATATGACAATATAAAACACAAAAATATAAAAACTTAACAATTAAAATTATTCTGGTATCAAACAACGCAATCTAAAAATGTAAGCAAATATAGTCAACTGGAGACAACCCTATCGACAAAATATCAGCCATAAAAATCAGAAGTACAAAACAGACAGAAGACAATTAAGTCACATCGTCAAGTAAACAATCATAAAAGCAACTCAAATTGTTTATATCTTCTCTGTAATTAACAGTGTTCGACATTCTAATGTGTACCATTTCACTAATGTTTCTTTTATATGAGTGTTTTTCCCTGTCTAAAATTGTTGTGGACTGAAAGTTAAAAACGTGTCCTTTCGTGTGTGCGTGTAAGGTGAGAGCCGTCTTATGTGTATTATTAGGATTATTGACGTCGTTCCTATGCTGTCCCAGTCTGTCTTTTAAAAGTTGTTTTGTTTGTCCTATGTATGACTTGTCGCAATTGTTACAAGGAACCTTGTATACCAACTCTGACTGACACTCTGTTGGAATTCTGTCCTTTAGCTTTGTATGAAATTTGTTGGTGGTATGAACACTATAAGAAGCACAAGCGCAGTTAAGTTCTCTGAACACCTTGTTGATCCTATACGTTATACCAGACAAGAATGGAAATCTGAAAAACTTTTTTGGAACAGTAATATCTTCCGGAAGGGGATTTCTTCTTGAAATCTCACCCACAACTCGATTTATGATTTTGTTCACAAACGTGATAGGATAGTTGTTATCAACCAACATAACTCTGACCTTATCCAAGTTTTTCTTCCTAAATCTTTCGTCACTGAGTTTAACAGACTTTTCTACCAAATTACTCACAACATTGATTTTCTGTGAAACACCATGACAACTGTAATAATTAATGATTCTATTAGAATTTATAGGTTTTGTGTACCAATCTGTGATCAACTTTTGTTCATCTCTTATAATTAGTACATCTAAGAAAGGCATTCTCTGGTCACATTCTACCTCCATCGTAAACTGTAAATTTTGATTGTAAGAGTTAAATAAACCTAAAATAAACTGTGTTTTATCTTCAGGAATTAAAAGTATGGTGTCATCAACATAAACTTTCATGAGAGGAATATCGAAGTCTACACTTTTATGGACGTACTCAAATAAATCATCCATTACTAATGCCGCAAAACTAGGGCTAGTGGGGGCTCCCATGGGAGTGCCAAAAATTTGTTTGAAGTATTTAGAATCATACAACAGGTAACTCTTGTCAAAACAGATTTCAACAAATGACTTGAACGTATTTTTACTAAGATCAGTGAAGTTTTTTACATAATACCAACGTTTGTTCACAACATCAATCACCAATTCTTTAGGGATATTAGTAAAAAGGGATACAACATCCAGTGAAACCAGAATGTAACCTTCCGGAACCACTAACGCTTTTAAAACTTCAACAAGCTGTAAAGAGTTTTTTATATCGAAAATTGACGAAGTCAATACCTCAGCAAGTGTATTATGCAAAAACTTTCCAATATTATAGGTAGGAGAATTAGTGTTATCAACTATAGGTCTTAAGCTTAGGTTTTTTGTGTGAGTTTTCCTCAAACAATACAACAGTGGTTGACTGTTAAATCTAATTAAGTTTTTATACTGAGATTCTGTTATACTTGCATCATTCTTGAAAATCCTCAAAGTTTTGTTAATATTGTCTTGAAATCTTTTCGTGGGGTCTTTGTCTAAAGGTAAGTATGTCCTCCTGTCTTCCAACATACGTGTAACCTCGTCTTTATATTCACTTTTGTACATGATGACCGTTGTGTTTCCCTTATCTGAACGTCCTATCAATATATCAGGATTGTCACGAATAAACCCCGCTGTGGCCCTCAATTGTCTGGCACTTGGTTGTTGTCTTGTTTCCCTGTCATTTCTATCGACATAGTCACTTACAATTCTGACACATCTCATCCTATATTTGTTCTTGGATTCTTCTGTTATCGGTCTTGTGGAAATACAGCTTTCCAAATCTTTGATAATATCAGCTTTCGGTAGTTTTTTCGGTAACAGGCCATGTTTTGGCCCTAAACCTAAAACGATTTTAACGTCTTCAGGAATATCGCGGTTAGTATAGTTGTTGATGAATCTCTCACAGGTATTCAGAGTTACCAATGTCTTCTGCGTGTTCTCAAGTCTCATAAACTTCTCAATGTTAGCCGATTTAATTTTATCGAAGGAACAGATGTAAGCCCTTCGTGCATATTGTTTTAAGCCAAGTAATATATCTCGGTCCAGTTCTTGTTCGATCAAGTGCTGAATTGTCGCAATCTTGTTCTCGGTTTCTCCAATCTTTCAAATAGGTTTAGGTTTAGGGCCAAAACATGGCCTGTTACCGAAAAAACTACCGAAAGCTGATATTATCAAAGATTTGGAAAGCTGTATTTCCACAAGACCGACAACAGAAGAATCCAAGAACAAATATAGGATGAGATGTGTCAGAATTGTAAGTGACTATGTCGATAGAAATGACAGGGAAACAAGACAACAACCAAGTGCCAGACAATTGAGGGCCACAGCGGGGTTTATTCGTGACAATTCTGATATATTGATAGGACGTTCAGATAAGGGAAACACAACGGTCATCATGTACAAAAGTGAATATAAAGACGAGGTTACACGTATGTTGGAAGACAGGAGGACATACTTACCTTTAGACAAAGACCCCACGAAAAGATTTCAAGACAATATTAACAAAACTTTGAGGATTTTCAAGAATGATGTAAGTATAACAGAATCTCAGTATAAAAACTTAATTAGATTTAACAGTCAACCACCTAGATTGTATTGTTTGAGGAAAACTCACACAAAAAACCTAAGCTTAAGACCTATAGTTGATAACACTAATTCGCCTACCTATAATATTGGAAAGTTTTTGCATAATACACTTGCTGAGGTATTGACTTCGTCAATTTTCGATATAAAAAACTCTTTACAGCTTGTTGAAGTTTTAAAAGCGTTAGTGGTTCCGGAAGGTTACATTCTGGTTTCACTGGATGTTATATCCCTTTTTACTAATATCCCTAAAGAATTGGTGATTGATGTTGTGAACAAACGTTGGTATTCTGTAAAAAACTTCACTGATCTTTTTTGAAACATAGATGAATTCAAAATAGTAATCATCGAAATGAATACCATTTTCAATTTTATGAAGATTTTGTCCTGAAGATGTGCGGGATACTGATGAGGCTCAACAAGGCCGAAACCGGTATATCTCTCATCTCAGTGACAAAATCTAATATCATTTCTCCAACCTCATGATAAAAGATCTCTGAGCCTGGGAATTGAAAATGGTATTCATTTCGATGATTACTATTTTGAATTCATCTATGTTTCAAAAATGTTCTCGATGTGCCTTCGTAAAGGCAAAGAATTTTCTTTTTCTTAAAAACATCAGGCTTCACAGTCACAAAAGAATTGGGCGTTTCCATCACTTTGAGAAACTAGCAAGCGGGCCCTGAATAGAGCCACTGCTAAAATCTCATTCAGTGAAAGAGGAAGTACAGATTTCTTTTTTTGCATTTGATTGGAGATGTGAAACTTCATTTTGACGCAATTGGATGTCACCACCTTAGTACTTTGTAATATTTTACTCATTACTTCACAACCAATTGCTATAAATTCTGAAGTTTTTTATGAAGATTTTGTCCTGAAGATGTGCGGGATACTGATGAGGCTCAACAAGGCCGAAACCGGTATATCTCTCATCTCAGTGACAAAATCTAATATCATTTCTCCAACCTCATGATAAAAGATCTCTGAGCCTGGGAATTGAAAATGGTATTCATTTCGATGATTACTATTTTGAATTCATCTATGTTTCAAAAATGTTCTCGATGTGCCTTCGTAAAGGCAAAGAATTTTCTTTTTCACTGATCTTAGTAAAAATACGTTCGAGTCATTTGTTGAAATCTGTTTTGACAAGAGTTACCTGTTGTATGATTCTAAATACTTCAAACAAATTTTTGGCACTCCCATGGGAGCCCCCACTAGCCCTAGTTTTGCGGCATTAGTAATGGATGACTTATTTGAGTACGTCCATAATAGTGTAGACTTCGATATTCCTCTCATGAAAGTTCATGTTGATGACACCATACTTTTAATTCCTGAAGATAAAACACAGTTTATTTTAGGTTTATTTAACTCTTACAATCAAAATTTACAGTTTACGATGGAGGTAGAATGTGACCAGAGAATGCCTTTCTTAGATGTACTAATTATAAGAGATGAACAAAAGTCGATCACAGATTGGTACACAAAACCTATAAATTCTAATAGAATCATTAATTATTACAGTTGTCATGGTGTTTCACAGAAAATCAATGTTGTGAGTAATTTGGTAGAAAAGTCTGTTAAACTCAGTGACGAAAGATTTAGGAAGAAAAACTTGGATAAGGTCAGAGTTATGTTGGTTGATAACAACTATCCTATCACGTTTGTGAACAAAATCATAAATCGAGTTGTGGGTGAGATTTCAAGAAGAAACCCCCTTCCGGAAGATATTACTGTTCCAAAAAAGTTTTTCAGATTTCCATTCTTGTCTGGTATAACGTATAGGATCAACAAGGTTTTCAGAGAACTTAACTGCGCTTGTGCTTCTTATAGTGTTCATACCACCAACAAATTTTATACAAAGCTAAAGGACAGAATTCCAACAGAGTGTCAGTCAGAGTTGGTATACAAGGTTCCTTGTAACAATTGCGACAAGTCATACATAGGACAAACAAAACAACTTTTAAAAGATAGACTGGGACAGCATAGGAACGACGTCAATAATCCTAATAATACACATAAGACGGCTCTCACCTTACACGCACACACGGAAGGACACGTTTTTAACTTTCAGTCCACAACAATTTTAGACAGGGAAAATTAACACTCATATAAAAAAAACATTAGTGAAATGGTACACATTAGAATGTCGAACACTGTTAATTACAGAGAAGATATAAACAATTTGAGTTGCTTTTATGATTGTTTACTTGACGATGTGACTTAATTGTCTTCTGTCTGTTTTGTACTTCTGATTTTTATGGCTGATATTTTGTCGATAGGGTTGTCTCCAGTTGACTATATTTGCTTACATTTTTAGATTGCGTTGTTTGATACCAGAATAATTTTAATTGTTAAGTTTTTATATTTTTGTGTTTTATATTGTCATATATTTTACATTGTCATATATCTTTACATTGTCATATATTTTTACATTTTCATGTTTTATCATTTATGTATTTTTATATTTTTTAACTGAAAATTCAAAATGTTGGTGTGGCAGTACTTATTGTCCATGATGGTTTTCAATGCTGCGGTTGGTAACATTTGAGCAGCCTCTTCACTGTCATACTTCATTTTGGTTGTATTATGTTATATTATTTTTTCAAAAAAACGCTGTGATTGGTTCTCTGAGAGAAAATTTAGAATAAATGGTGTTTCTTGTTGAGACTTCGTTGGAAAACTTCATGATACTATTACGACCTCTCCGTTGATAAGAATTTTCGAAGGTACTTTCTTTGTTGTAATTTCTGTTTTTGTGATGTGTCTGTTTTCGTACCTTTCATAATTTGAGGTTATAAGATATCGATTTTTATTGTTTTGATGTTGATAAGTGTAATTATTTTGTAGCCTTGATAAAGGAGCAATTGTGCTACCGAAACGTCGGCTGAAGAAAGTATATTGGAGAAAATACATTGTCCGATTCCCGATATTTTGTTTTATTTACAAACACAATGGATGATAACTACAGTCACGATTGATCTTAAGGTTACGGTTAACTACATGTTCAGGTCTTCCATACAGGCGTTGATTCGGTCAACAGTCGGATCAGTATCCTTTCCGGAACATAGCAAAGTCGTCTGCATATTGAATCAGATGGATGTACTGAGGCACCAAATTGGTCAGACATAATGAATATAAGTCAAAAAGATGGGGACTCATAGGGGATCCCTGAATCAGTCCATTGGCCACATCCTTCCTGTATTCTACGCCCGCTGAGCTTGTAGTAACCGTTCTATGCTGATATAACTGGTATATCAGGTTACAGATGTTCCGGGGCACCCCGATGACAATCAAATCCTGCCAAAGGATTTCAAGATCGACACAATCGTACGCATTTGAAATGTAGAGAAAGACCAATAGGACTAATTCTTTTTTGTTGAATGCTTGGTATATATGGCCCGTCAGGAGAGTATGGCAATCGGTGATTGATCTTCCTCTCCGGAAACCAAAGGTGAGGGTTTTGTCCAGCTGTTCCTCAATGGTTTTTTCAATTCGTTCTTTCACCAATCTTGAGGATTGGGACGATGTTTGAGGTCTTCATACATGAAGGGGGTTCTCCACATTGCAACAGCTTGCTATATAGACGCAGTAGACAGATCATTGCCGATGGAGGAAGGTGGTGCAGTATCTGGTAGTATATACCATCTTTACCAGGTGTAGAGTTTTTCTTCAGCCTCAGCGAATATTCTATCTCTTCCAGGGTTAATGGCTCTTGGAGGTTATTCTATACCATCGGGATATCGACAGATGTGTTGACTGGGGACAATCTGTCCAGTATTTCTTCACAGCACTGCTCCGATATCCTATGCCACCCCTCTACATGAGGTGGCCCAGACAACTTTTTTCGGATAATTTCCTGAACGAGTCTCGTTTCTTTTTCTTGATCAGTACTCTGACTTTGGCCGCTTGATGTTTAAATTTTATGAAGTTTTCCTGGGAGGGTGAGCCGTTGTATTCCGCTAGTGGTATTCTTTTCAGGGAGACCACACCTGCAACTTCCTCATCCCACTAATGTACACTGTACTTAGGACTAGACCACCTCCTATACTTGGGTATTGCCTCTTCCGCCGCTGCTCGAACCATGGTGATGAAACCTGGGACATCTGCTATCTGTTCAGCATTGGACCGTTCGATGATGTTCGTCATAAATTGTTGCCAATCCGCCTTTCTGGTGTTGAATATTCTCAGTGCTCTCCTGAGAATTGCAGTATTAGTTCCTTGATTCCTAACCTCAATGACAATAGGTCGTTGATCGCTGGATCCTGTATCAGGCATTGCTGACCAGGTACTTCGAACGAATAGATCTGCTGAACATATTGATAAGTCTGGAGCACTTCCTCCAAAAGGTAATGGAGGCTTAGCTCCCTCCAAAGAGGTTTCGGAGGTTTAGTTCTCTCCAAAGAGATGTCGAAGGCTTAGCTCCCTCCAAATAGATGCCGGAGACTCAGCTCGCTCCAAAAAGATTCCGGAGACTTAGCTCCCTCCAAAAAAGACTATTAAAAAATACTTATTATTATTATTATTATTATTATTAATTATGAGTTGGAGCTGAGGCCTAGCCTATAATAGCTCTAAATATACAAAAAAAAATTCAATTAACACAGTAACAGTACACATCGCAACAAGAGAGAGAAAGAAAACAAAGAAGCATTCAAAATGAGTCGAATGTAAGAACTGTCACACAATTATCACAAATTTTGCTGATCAAACGTTTCCCGAACAAAGCTGTCATATCTATTTTTGAAAATGTTCACAGAAGAAGCACCAACAACCTCCGAAGGCAGACAGTTCCAGACATCGAACACTCTATTAGAAAGGAAAATCTGACGAGGGGTGGTTCTGAATTTTTCCTTGAGTAATTTATAGTCGTGGCCCCTCAGGTTGTTGTTATTGAGGGGGAACAAATAAGCCAGATCCGTGCCAAACCTGCCATGCAGAGCTCTGTAGGTCACAATCAGGTCCCCTCTCTTGCGTCGGTCCTCAACAGTGGTTAGGCCGAACACTTTCAAACGTTCGTCATAACTGGGGCGATTGAGGCCATATGGAAGACGGGTGACATATCTTTGGAGTTTCTCATGTTTATCCATATCACCCCTGAGATTAGGACACCACACCGGTCCCGCAAACTCTAAAATGGGCCTTACATATGTTTTGTAGATTTTCGAACAAACACCGGGATCACAGTTATGGAAGGCCTTGGAGATCATGTAAACTGTCCTTTTCGTTTTGTCCACTATTTTCTGCACATACAACGACCACGAAAGATCGTCCGAGATCGTCAAACCCAAGTCATCATGGTGTTTAGATGAAGACAATATTTTCCCAGACAAAGTGTAAGGTTTCCTTGGGTTCTTTTTTCCGACATGCAGCACAGTACTCTTCTCCAAGTTCAGAGGAAGCAGCCAGTCCCGGCACCACTGGGAAACAACGTCTAGATCACGTTGCAAAGTTGCTGAACAATTTTCTGCGTCATTATAAAGTTTAGTGTCATCCGCGAATTGAGAACAGGATGACTCCAGAAGAAGTGGGAGATCTGCTGTGTACAACAAGAACAGAATTGGTCCCAAGACCGATCCCTGAGGCACGCCGGTGATGGCTGGTCGTGGACGCGAGATGCCATCAGACACCCGCACAAAGAATTCTCTGTCGCTCAGAAAGGCTCTGATCCACATCAGTAGCTTACCTCTGATACCAAAATGTTCGAGTTTGGATAAGAGTCTTTTTATAGGTACTCGGTCGAAGGCCTTGGAAAAATCCAAGTAGACCACATCGATAGAGGTCCCGGCATCCAGGGATCTCGTCCAATCGTTCACGCACTGAAGGAGATTTGTTATGACCGATCTACCCGGCAGAAAGCCATGTTGCTGCCGCGGAATGATGTTATTTTCCAGAAGGAAGCTCAACATCTGGTTGAGTATCACCCTCTCGCAGATCTTGAAAGCTACAGCGTCAGACTTATTGGGCGATAATTGGTTGGACAGAGTTTATCGCCTTTCTTGAAAATCGGTGTTATCGATGCTTTCAACCACGATGAAGGTAGAGTGTGAGTTTGAAAAGACTTCTTGAAAATGAGTGCCAGAGGCGTCGAAAGAGCACTAGAGCAAATTTTGAAAATTCTCGGTGAAAAGCCATCAGGTCCAGGCGAAGAGTCCGCCCTCAACGCAATCAGCTCTTTCTCAACCTCCATCGGAGAGAATGAAATATCGCACATATCGAAACTGCAACGAGCACATCCCACAACTGGTAGCGGTCCATCGGGCTCAAATGTAAATGATGAGGAGAATGTATCAGCCAATATCTCTGCAGACTCTTGGTGGTCAAAGCATACGTCTCCGGAGGGATCTCGGATCAAGGGAACAGATACTTTTGTGTTCAGAAATGACCGAACGTATTTATAAAATCTCTTCGCACTTCCCGACGACGCAAGTTCAGACTCGTAATTCTTTTTTGCCCGGTTGATGGCGCTAGATAAAACATTAGAATACGATCGATGCACTGCATAGTCCTGTTGATTTCCATGTCTGGTGAACCTACGCCAAAGTCTCCTCTTATGCCGAATCATACCACATAGTTTTCGTCGATCCATGGTTTAGTTGGACTGGCGGAGATCTGCTTTGTAGATGTGTTGGCCTGCAAAGTGGACTGCAGGATATCGGAAAACGCTACCCACATATCCTCCACACCGGAATGTGAAAGGTACTCTCGCCAGTTGATACAGGCCAGGTCCCTCTTGAGATTGTGGAAATTGATGATCTCGACAGTTCTCCGAACCATTCCCTCGGTTGAAGAAACGCTGAACTGAATTTTTGCTTTAAGAGTGAGATGGTCCGATTTTCCGAAAGGAGGATGATAATCAATGTCTGAAATTAAATTGTCGACGTTCACCAAGACAAGATCCAGCAAAGATGGCACCTGATTTTGTCGATATCTTGTTGGCTTCGAGATCAGTTGTTCAAAATTAAAATTTTGCACTAGCTCAGCAAAAGGAAGGGAGGGCGACGAGAACGATGGCAGGGTGACCAGAGGCCAAACAACGTCAGGAAGATTGAAATCTCCAGCTATCAAACAGTGGTTCCTGTCCGAAAGTTGAGTCAAATGATCAACCAGAGCAGAATCATAGGCGCACGGGCGAGGGCGATAAATACAACCAACAGTTAAGCAGAAGTCCTTGAATGTTATCTGAATGAAAATATTGTCAATGCCTGGGGTATCAATTCGAGAGATTTGAACAGAAGAAGTGTGTTGTGTATATAATAATACCAACCCTGTATATGTCATTGCTCCGGATGATTGGCCCGATCTTATTTTTGGTGGCCTGCTCTCGATAAGGACATTGAAAATATAGCCAATAATTGTGAGAAATGCCTTGTTAATAAAAATTCTCCGGAAAAGGCAGTTTTGAATCCTTGGCCATGGTCTTCTCAACCATGGAGTAGATTGCACCTAGATTTCATGGGACCATTTATGGGTAAACAATTTCTGATAATTGTATGTGCTCATAGTAAATGGACGGAAGTATTCCCGATGACGTCAATTACGTCGAATTCAACGATTGAAATACTCAGATCTTGTTTCGCCCGATTTGGTTTACCTTCTCAAATTGTGACAGATAATGGTACTTCATTTTGTTCTAAAGAATTCGAACAGTTTTTATCAAATAATAATATTCGGCATATTACTACACCTCCTTTCCATCCTTCCTCAAATGGTGCTGCAGAAAATTCTGTAGGTACAGTGAAGAAAGCTTTGAAAAATGCATTTGCTAAATAAACATCTCCTAGTATTTCATTGAATATAGCTTTAAATAATTTTTTATTTGATTATCGATCAACACCACATTGTACAACCAAAGTAAGTCCAGCGAAATTGTTTTTGGGAAGGGACTTACGTACAGGGCCGCCGCCAGGGCCGGCAAACCGGGCAGTCTGCCGGGGCGGCAAATTCTAGGGGCGGCAAAATCAGTTTCATCATACTAGATTTTTTTTCATTTGAAATCGAAAACCCGCCTGTTATTGAAAGTGAAAAGCACGACCACACTCAGGGGCGGCTTTTTGAGCCTGACCAACCAAATATATCACACTTGTTCACAAATAACCAGATAAGAATGCAATTAAACCAATACAAGAGTAATACGATCGAAGATGCAGCATTCTACTCATAAATAAATATCCCTGTCAGGTTGTAAATTTCGCCAATGCCTCTACTCAGCGGCCTCTTTTCCTAGTTACACTCCCTTGTTTATGAGTTTATTACCAAGACGGTCGGTCCCTTTTATGAACATCTGGGACTGAAGTTTTTGGAAGGGTTTCTGGGATAATTCAGCAATGATTTTTATTTTCAGTTTGCCAATCGGAATTCTAAATTTTAATATTCAGGGGGGGTTTATAATACTCGAGAAATAACTCGTTAGTCCTCAGTGTCCTCACAATATTCAATATTTTTGCAACATAATAGTGCTACATAATAGAAATCTTTCATGTTCGGAGTTATGATTTTCGAACTGAATTACCCTACAAAATTATTGAAGGTGAGTTCTATAATTCCGTATTTTTTACCGTCGGATATCTCATTTAAACGATAATAAGTATAAGGCGCTCTCTGCTTATTAACAGTGATGTGGGTGATTTTTTTAGTCTTTCAAGGATCGCCTCAGATACGCATATTAATCATAAAGCGTCGTTTCAATAATTCGAAAAGGCGCCTTTGAATGAGTTGAAAATATGCCTCCCTGAAATTTGAGGCAGATTAGTGTTCTCGATTTATTGGATAATGGTCATAGTAGAAAAATATATCAATATTATTATAATAATCATTATAAGATACAGGTGAATACCTACGATTTATATTGACCTCTTTTCATTTACTTAATCAGATGTCAGAGTTCAAGAACTTCGTAACAGGTAATGAATGAAATAGGGTCATGTAGGTACCTTATTCTGATCCGAATATCATTGTCTAGAATTTTTCTTACATACGAGAGCTGTGCTGCCTTGGAATAAAGAATAATCAAAAACCAGAACCTGTAATTTTTTTTCCTTTAACATGAGATCATTTAGCTTCGTACACTCAAAGCAGAGAGCGTTTTCATTGTTTCGATATTTTGTATGTGAATGCATTTTAAAATTCTGAATTTTTATTTGACATATACAAATGCATTCGTACTTGAATCGATTGATTTATTTTATTTTTATTATGATACCTTACCGCCTGATTGAGAATTTTTACATACGCATTTATATTTATCGGTATCGTGTATCGTAGAAACTGTCGTATAATGATTTTATTAAATATGGAAAATACTTTTGGGATACTTTTGGCGAGAAAAGCTTTTCAGAGTTGAAACGAATAAAAAATTTTCTACGATCAACAATGGCCCAAGATAGATTATCTGATCTAGTCATTATACTCATTGAATATGGGAGAGTCAATAATCTCGATATATTTCAATCAATTCATGACTTTGCGAGATGAAGGTGAGAAGGAACAAATTTATTTGAGTTCGAATATTTTGGTGTGATGGTTCTAGTTCACTTTTATACATACGATAGCCGGTATATATGTATGTTTTTTTTGTTATTTTTTATTTAATATATTCTTTGTATGAAACATATTTATAGTTATATTTTCTATTTACACTTTCCAGTTCCTGAAATGATATGTTGGGTTATATTTATGTTTTAGCAAGTTGATGTGATTATACAAGAGAAGTCATCTCCAATAAAAATTATTTACAATTTGATAAAGGGGAAAAAATTCAGAAACGAACGAAATATATATCCTTCGTTTCCCCCTTGATCAAATGGTGAAAAGAGTTTGTTATTAATCCCAAACTCAATATATCACAGCAAGGTGGCAAAATATAATTTTCACGGGGCGGCGAAATTTTATTTTGCCGGGGCGGCAAAATGTCTGGCGGCGGCCCTGCTTACGTACACGATTTGACCTTTTGTTACCTAAAGATCAAACAGCCTTGAAAAGCCAAATTTTAAAAGCACAGAGGACACAAAGAATGTATTTTAGAGGTAGGAGATACATTGTTTTTCAGCCGGGTGAATCAGTGACAGTGCGCGATTATCGGAACAAAAATAATCCTGAATGGATTCAAGCAGTGATTGTTAAGCGAATAGGGAAAGCAATGTATATTGTTAAGATTCCAGTGTTAGATAATATTCAGTGGAAACGCCATTTGGATCAGATTAAAAAATTTCACTGGTCAGAATCAAAATTGATTGAAAACATTGACAAGGTAAATGGTCAAGAAACTGATTCCAGTGACGTTTCACCTGTTGTGAGATCTGATATTCCAGATAAAGATGACCTTACTGACATTGTTGTAAATGCGAGACCAAAAAGAATTGTAAAACCACCTGATCGCTTAGTATATGACAAATAATGTATTTGAATATTTAACTTTTTTTTCTTAGGGGGGAGATGTTGTTTATATAATAATACCAACCCTGTATATGTCATTGCTCCGGATGATTGGATAGAACATGTGTGGCGTTTAATACCATGTTTAGTCGTAATGCTAATCAGTATGAAAATAAACCGTTAAGAGGAAAGTTAGTTTTTCATTCCTTATTGAATATTCAGAATAATTACGATATCTCCTTCATATTAAGGAACAATATATCACAAAGTGCAAACAATCTCCTGCTTCACAAAGATGCACATCCCACCGTGGCCAACAGTAGTTGAGCTGTCACTTCTGAATAGTTCGTAGCCCGGTATGTGTACCGCCGAGTCCAGTATGTCGGAATGCAGCCAAGTTTCGGAAACTAAAATGAAAGACGGGGGTAATAAAGATGTGTGAATGTGAGGAGTTCGCGGTGTTTAGAACATAAGGATTGGACATTTGAATATATGACCGTCCACTCATGGAGGTGACCAGTCAGTTTTTTGGATCTGTAGTAACATCCTTCCTGACAATGGCTGGGATACCGTTGATATACTTAATGGTTAGATCTTTTTCCCCAGCTGATTCCCTCCTCTTCAAGCGATCACGGAGCTCCTTAAGTTCATTGATCTGATTAGGTGTTTTATCGTCAACTAGTGTTATGTTTTTATATTTCGGAGTATGAAGTAGGTTCTTCTTCTTTAGCAACAGGGTGCTGACGATATCAGGACTAGTAAATGTCACCTTCAACATACGCGGTAGATTTGGTCGTGTCTTTCCAAGCCGAGTAGCCTTCACAGCAGCAGTTTGAGAGATTGGATCGACACTCCTGAGCACATCGACAGCAATACCTAGATTTTCATCTGGACTCTCCGGCTCAGGCAAATTTTTTAAAATTATATTGAAAGAACGCTTAAAGCGATCGAGCATCTCAGCCGACCCAACCTGAACATCAGAAGAAATAGGAGAAACTGCAGAAGCAGAAGCTAGAGCACTATTATCAATATCACGTTTGATTTCTCGAATATTATTTATTACAGACTCAACATTCGAGGAAAGAACCCCATGTGAACTCTCGAGTAACGTTATTTTACTTTCACAATCGGAAATTGCAGTACGATGGACATCAAGAGTCCTTGAATGATTTTCAAGTGTTTCTCGACATTTTGCGAGTTCGGTGAAAATTGAGGATTGATCTTTTTTTATCGACTTCATGTCGTCCGCTATAGCTGTAATCTTATTCATGAGAAGTGAAAAATGCTCTAAAGTTATGGGTTGATCATTGCCAGAAGAAGATTGGGAACCGCTGCGCAAAGAACGTTTTGCGCGTAACACAACCGGGACAGTTCCATTTCGAGTCCGATCCCCTCAGATAATCAACCTCCTTACTAGAAAGATTCGCGCATTGGGGATGTACATATTTTCGACATCCACAACATTGGAGCTGACAGTCATCAGTGTTCGACTCCAAGCATACTGGACAGTGACCCGGCATAGTACCCTTCCTTTCCGTGCGCTCGTGGTGATATTAACAGAGTACGAATTTCGTTGGAGATGTATCCGTGAGGAAAGGAAATAGGAAAAACTCTTCACTCTCGTGGGCCCTTACGAGAGACTCAAACAGATGAGGAAGACCACGGAAAAAAAAAGGAATGAGGACAGAGGCACGATAAGGATTGTACGAAAATATAATAGTTGATGTTATAAACAAAAAAAATTAACAATCGGTGCGCTGATCCAACATGTACAACGTACTGTCCCCAACGGGGCAGTGAACCGCGTTGATATTTGATATGTTGTATGTTGATATGCTGAGCGTTAGAACGAGGTGGGGAAGGATTGTAGATCAACTCAAATCATCGGCGCAATACCAACACTTCTAACGAAGAAATATGCGATTCTCGCCTCTAAGAAAATAAACAATCAGATAGCAGATGAAAAAGGTATCGCCTGAATCCCAAGAAAATATCGGAAAAACAAAAATCTCTTACTGTTCAGCACACACTAGGACCTCAAAAGACCTAGGACACAGTTCTCATGAAAATTCAACTTAGTACTCAAAAGAAAATCTGAAATCAACTCGACAACTGAAAACACACGTGCACCTTCAACTGTGTTCAATACTCAATACTTCAATACTTGTATCAGTTTTTTTTATCGTCAAGCTTCCACAATTCCCCGAGATCTCTGATAATCTTAGTTTACATGAAGAAAATTCAAGAAAGGAAAAAATGTCCACGTGTTCACTGAAACACTGGCACAGATAAATCGAGAAATTGAAAATGTTCAAATTCAATTAATCAACTATAACATGGATAAACTGATCTAGAAGGAAAGTTGATTCATCAGATGGAAAGTCGTATGATCCTCAGAATGGCGGAACCCAAGCGTGTTTCACCTCACATGAAACATATGAATCATTAGCAAAAATAGGTATTTGGTTGTCTGATCAACTTCGAACTCACCGATACTTAACAATTGCCTAGGTTGAACTAGTTCACTCGAGAATAAGAGGATAAACTACTGCCTCGTCAGGTGCAGTTCCAAGAAAGCGGGATATCAGAGAGAGAATTTTTCATCAGTCGTTCGCCGAGGCACTCATATTACTGTCCCCGCCGCCAGCGCGTACTACCGGAAATCGTGCTCCCGGCCGATTCCCGATCCGAGACGATCCGGAAACTCCCGAAATTAGAAATCGGTAAATCATAACGTTACACATGATATGCATGTAATTTATATATACACTTACTATTTTTACTAATATCAGAAAAGAATGTAATGCAATTGATATTCATATATTATATTTTAGGTATTCCTCGTCGTATTATATTGATTGTCTGCTGTGACTACTGTCACTTTCTTCAAATATTATTTACTGATCGCTGGGGCTAGCATCTATGTTAGCCTGTGAAATCCGTTGGCTCCCATAGGATGTCTGGCTCATGTTATTGCTAAATAACAGCAGACCGGGGAAAGGTCGTGATCTGAGATGAAGCTCTATAAGATATTAGACAAGCATTGTGTGCGTCTCTATCGTAGCCTGCCTGGGGCGTGATCTTCCTTTTCGGACTTGGTCCATTGTCGCTGATTCGCGTAGAGCTGTTTGTTTTGCCTCGGACTGTTGCCGTAATATTTGCATACGATTGTTTGCGTGGGTTGGTTGATAGTCCAACAGAATTCTCTCCTATCATAGGCGGAAATTCTGCTGGTCTGGGAGCTGTTTGCCTTCTACATGCTTTATCTGCCTCATAGAGTGAGAGATTAAGCAAGGCCATAATTCCCCTCATCTTTACCTGTCTTGTATACTCTTGACATTTTCTGTCGGTGATTTCATGATCTTGTTGGCAATGTATGCACCTCGGTTCCATATCACACGATTTTTCTTCTTCGTGATATGCTCCACATTTCATACATCTGAACTTATCCCTGCAAAGTTTACTAATATGCCCATATCGCAAACATTTGTTGCATTGCACCACCGGTTGAATATACAATTCCACTGGCAGTCTGGTTGTATATAGCTCGAAGAATTTGCGAAGGGTAGTTCCCTCAAATTTCAGTACACATGTGTTGGTTTTCATTAAAATATTACCCCTTTCTGTAATTTCTCTACGGTTGAACCTACGTACCTTGATGCATGCGACATTTGGGCTCAGCCCCTTTTCAATGTTAACTATCTCATCATCAGTTTTGTCCTGACCGATGTCTCTGACAATACCCATAACGGATACAAACCTTCCCAGAATGTATACATCATAGGTTACGGGGTCAAACTCGTTGTGTGTGACAAACTTATTCACCTGTTCCGCCAAAATGAATTTAATTCCCACCAAGTCCTTTCCTATTTATGTTCAAGACTTTATACTCCATATATTTGTCATTATTATATATTGCCTTACTTATATTTAATTGATTTAAATCTTCGATTTCCCTCTGTGTGGTCTTAACTATTACATCGAATGAGCCTTTGTCCTGTGAGGAGTTAAAACAATGTCTTTTCTTAATTTTAGCATTTCCCTCCGCAATGACCGATATAATATCATCCATTTTCTCGGTTAGTTCCTTCTCCTCACTACGAACTGCCTCTATTCTAATAGCTGATAATTCCTCTTCAAGTAAATTAATGTTGATGGAATTCCATTCCTCATTATCTATTTTGTCTAGTGCAAGTCTTGCCCTAGGAGATAAAAGTTCCAGAACCGGAGGCCAGGCCTCGGGAATTGTCTCTCTCATGTTAATGAAAAACCTGAGATAAGGAGATTAACTGACAGGTGGAAGCAAAAAAATAGTGTAAATAAGCAGAAAAAATCAAGGGTCAAATTAATTGGCCGTTATGGCCAGATTATTTATAATGTTCAGCACTAATTATGGGGAAGGTCAAACTCACACACTCATAAGATTAAACAACGGCGAAGTTATTGGTTAATCGAACTCCAATTACCAGATGTCTTGCCCTGTCGCCACCGAAGCCGAGAATCAACGAGGGTTCTTCTTCTTCTTCAAAACTGCCCGGAAGGTCTCCAACTGACCCTTGGGACCAACTGCAGTCTCTATGGGCTCAGCATCATCTGCATTGTAACCAAATTCGATCTTTTTTATCCTTTTAGTAGTCTGGCTCCCGGGGACAGCAGGATTCTGGGTTGCATCCACACCAGCCAACTTTCTAGATAAGACAATGGTATTGGTTAATTCAATACTTATCTAAGTCAGGACAATCGTTATTTTACTATACGTTACGCAAAGCAAGAGAGGGCGAAAAGGACAGGTTATTACAGAGGATCAGCACCTGGAACACAGGCACAGCCAGAACCACTGTAAGCATTCACAGGCGTAAGCCCCATGCAACTATGTATTCAAACATTAATTGAAGGACTTTCTCAGAGCTACTAAATATTACATCATAAATATTTATGGGAGCAGGCATATTTAGTTTGATGAGTTCTTGGTATAAGATATCACCGTTATGTTTATTCGTTGGGCATTCAAAAAATGTGTGATTCAGGGTACCCATCATCCCACAGTTACATAGGGGGCTATCCACAACAGTTATCCTAGGCAGATGTGCTGGTACGCAGCAATGTCCCGACCTCAGTCGGCACATAGTAGTTACAAGTCTTCTGGTACTGTCTTCTCTTTTACGAGCCAGTAGGGCTTATGTCTCTTATCATTTTTTGTGTAGCAGGTACATATAATGCCCTTATTGATTCCAATTTCGTTCCATTCTGCATTCCACCTCTTCAAGAGTATCCTCCTCATTTTCGCCCATAGGAGACTGGGGTCTCCTCTGTACACCCTCTCCCTCAGCAGCTTTCTCCCCTCGTTCGCCAAGAATCGCAAACCCGATCGCGGCCATCTCCGCTGTTCCTACATTCCAGTGGACTGGCATCCTTTTTTTAATATTCAGATTGAAATCCTCCGAAAAGACACCCACTCCCACAGTGCTGGTATTATTGTCCACCGAGGCATCCGTAAATATCACTCTGTAGCCAGCAAATTTCTCCTGGTACATCGCTCTGAAACGCACCGCCGTATCTACAGCACCCTCAACTAGTCTGTAGTGGACTATGTTGGGTATATCTGAATGCATGTCCGAGGGAATCAAGAAGCAAGGGAGCACTTCGTCCCTCCAAATCCATTTGGTCATTGTTTGTAGGTTTTTATAAGCTTCGATTACCGCGGGATTGTTTCCGTTAGTCCAATATCTAGTGCATGCACTAGCATCGGCTCACCTGTTCACTACCGGGTTGTCCAAGATTTTATAGGCCCTTGACAATAATTTACCAGCGAACCATTCCCTTCTGTAGGAGAGAGGAGTTTCTCCACACATGTCTAGTATGACGTTTATGGGGGTTGTTCTCATCAGGCCCAGAGCCACCCTGAGGGCTGCATACTGCACTCTATCTAGTCTCGCTAGCAAGGCTCTTGAGTATTTGCCAATCAGGATACTGCCGTAGTCCAGGTGCGGTCTGACCAGCGCCCTATACAGGGTCAGTAGTGATGTAGGGTGAGAACCCCACCAGGTCCTGCAGATTGCCTTCATAACGTTGATCCTCTTTAGGGCCTTCCTACAGGTGTTATTCACATGCTCCCGCCAGAGCATCCTTGAATCAAACGTTACTTCCAGATATTTGCATTTTCTCACCCATGGGATGTCGAAGCCCGCCAATTGTAGGGTTGGAAGAGTCAGTGGTAACCTCGTTTGCCGAATATTATAGCACAGGTCTTATTCTCCGTAACAGGTAGCTGTCTTCCCTGCAGGCTTTCATACACAGCTTAAAGAGCTGAGTTCATCTTATCAACCACCGAATCTAAAGACTCTCCTGAACCGAGCAGGAACAAGTCGTCCACATACTGTCCCATCAGTATACCCTCTGGTAAGTGCTCAGATAATTTCGAGGTGTAAATATTAAATAAGAGAGGAACAAGTTTGGACCCCTGCCCCACTCCGGCGTGGGGCGTCCAAAGACCCAGCATTCCCCCTGATTCCCCACTCTGTGTGTATAACCGACGTGTCCTATTGATCATGGCTGTTAATTTAACCAATTTGTCTGGCACTCCCATCTCAGGGAGATCATTGCACAGAATATCCAGGTCGACATGATCATACGCAGAGCGGATGTCCACAAAAACCACAATTACAAATCTTTTCAGGGCGATCTAACTGTATATTTCACATGTGAACAGGCATAGAGCATCCTGTGTAGACTTACCCCTCCTAAACCCAAAGAGGAGTCCATCCCGTGGTATTCGAGCCTCAAATAATGGTTCCAATCTGTCCTTGACAAGCCCTTGGAAGATCTTGATAGAGCAGGGTATAAGTGAGATTGGTCGGTAGTTAATAGCTTGGTCAGGGGGTTTTCCTCCTTTCGGGACCGGCATTACCATGATGTTGTTTACCTCTGCGATGTATTCCGGAGTATCCAGCAACGTGCTTTATATCCTGAGCAATCTATCTAGGGCTATTCGTGGGAGTTGTCGGTACATCATGTACGTGAGAAAGTCCATACCTTGAGCGGTTTCCTTTCCCCCCTTCAAGTTCCTATTTAAGTCTCCCATTGCAAAGGGTTGTGTTTCTGCGCCTGTGGGGTACTAGGTGTTTCCACTTGGAACCAAAGCAGGGCATAGGTTTTCCATGATCTCCTCAGACATTTCTCTGGGCGGCAGTGGCGTCCACTCTTGTGAGGTATTCCCAGCAAATTTCTGTATGGTCCTCCACACCTTAGGGTTATCTGATAGATTAATGGACTCGCAGAAGTTTTTGCCCTTTATGATCCTCCTCACCTTGGCCACACATCTCCGAGCTTCGATGTAGTTTTCCTTGTTTTTGCATTCAGTATAGGTTCTGAATGCCCCCGTCTTTCGCTAACGGCTTCCTCAACTTCCTCGTCCCAACAAGGGACTTTATACCTAGGATCGCCTCCTCCCCTCTTCACTAGGAAGGTTCTCTCAGCAGCAGTCACCAACATTCTGTTAAAATCCGCCAGATTCCAAGGGTCTGTGGTGTTCAGCAAGTCCATTACATTCTTGGCATACATGCTCCATTATCCCCTATTCAGCAGGAATCTCCTAGTGGATGTAAAGCTCTTTTGGGCAGGCTGCAATTGTGCTGTATCTCGCAGGGAAACGAGGATGGGCCGATGGTCACTAGGGCTCGGGTCTGGGAGAGTCTTTCAGTTAACATGTATAGCCAGATCGGGTGTACTAAGAGTTAGATCGGGAGCACTGGTATTCTGTCCTGGAGCAGTAACCCTGGTGGGGGAGCCATCGTTTAGTAATACTATTTCTTCGTTCTCCAAGAAACGCTCCATTGTGGTCCCGTTGGCATTGAGCCAGTCTAAGCCCCATATCGGATTTTGGGCGTTGAAATCACTCAGAAGGAGGGTATTATCCCCACTCTGAGCGATCAGGCCGATCAGAACATGCTCCTCCAGTCTCTGGTCTGGTGGATTGTATATGTTGATGATGTTAATTCCTCTCATTCTAACCATCATGTATTGGAACCTCTCTGGAGTCATCATGCTCCTTATCGCTACTTCCACCTCAGGTAGTTCCTTTTTAACCAGCAAGGCCAAGCCTCCATACCCATCGTCTCTCTCTCTGCGGAAGGTTTTTAAACCTTTAACAGTAAACATATTAGATGTCAGGAACGTCTCTGAAAGTGCTATTACCTCAGGTTTTTGAGTTGCTATTTGTGCAATCAGGTCGTTATAGTTTGCCCTAACAAATCTTATATTCCACTGTAAAATTTCATATTTTTTTTATCTGTTATGTATTGATACCAAGAGAAAGAAAAAGAGAAGGAAAAAAAGAGTAAGAACGAGAAAGAAAAAAAACCAAGGTATGAGTGTTGAGTTAGAGTTAGAGGATTAAGTCTCCTCCTCCTCCTCTATAGCGTTGATGTAGCTTTTCGTAGTAAGGGTTGGGGGAAGATCCATTATGTAATAATGTAATTTTCTGTTTCCATGTCATTATTAGGATCCTGCTCGAGTGTACTCGAGCGGATTGGGATGTTACGGTTAACTGGTATTATTGACAGTGATCATGCACATGTCGCTCGAGTGAGAACAGTCGTCTGCTTGTACTCTCCGTTCATTTTTACTAAGTCATCCTCAAACTAAAAATTGTTTCACAATTTTTTGTGAGGTGAAAATATAAGAATAGTTTCAAATCGATTTGTTTTCGTGGTGAATTTTGGTTAATATGGCTAAATCTGCTACTAATATCAAGGAGTTGAACGTACGGATTGACAAACTATCAGAAGAATTCAGAAAAGGTATTGATGATTTTAAAGATGAATTTTTGAAAGCACAATCTACCGCCACATCGATAGCTAATAAGGATGGGAGCCCTCTGGATCTCCTCAAGGCATTTGAAAATAGGATCAGTGATGCTATCAATGAAATTAAAGTTGATATTGATTGTCTCAAAAATAATGTCAACAAAGTTCGAAGGAAGGCGCATAATTCTGAGATGAAACAAAATCTCAATTTTCTACTTCAAGAATAAAATTGAAGTCCATGTGAAAAAGGAGGATATCAGTCAGTGCTACCGAGTTGGGAGGAAAGCCGTGTTTGTAAATAAACGCAAACTTGAGGGAACTGAATTACTTGTAACTGAATTATTAACTGTGGAAAATTTGATATTATTCAAGCAGGCGAGGAAGATACATGGAAAATCTGTGTGGACTCCTAATGGTGTGGTTTATCGAGATTTGAATGGTCAGAGAACTGTCATAAGCGGAGAGGAGGATCTGGAAAATGTTTCGGCTTTGTTTGGTTAACCCCCTTCAATTCAATGGTTGATATTTCGTTGAACAGGCAATTTTACGAAATACTGAGTATTTATGGATTTATTTATTATTATTTTATATTTCGTTTGAGAATCATTATTAACAATCGTAAGTTATGAAGCACATACTAATCTATTCTCATTACAGTTATGAATCTTCTTCTTCTTCTTTCAACAGCCTTTCGCAGTCCACTCCTGGACATAGGCCTCCCCTCCCAGTTTCCATGCTTCCTTGTCTTGTGCTATCTGATGCCAAGCTCTACCAACGCTCTCCTTGACATCATCTAGCCAACGTTTTGGCGGTCTACCAACACTTCTTTTGTGCAGTCGTGGTCTCCACTGTACTATGCGCTTTGTCCATCTCGATTCATTCTGACGGGCGACATGTCCAACCCAGCTCCATTTTAATTGGGCTATACGTTTTATTATATCCTCGACTTTAGTTCTTCGTCTGATTTCTGTGTTTTAAATCTGCTCTCTAAGGCTTATTCCCAACATCATCCGCTCGATGGCCCTCTACGTTGTTCTTAGTCTGTTAGCCGATTTGATGGTGAGCGTAGTTGTTTCCATTCCGTAAGTCATAACGGGGAGTATACAGGCATTGAACACATTTCTCTTCAAGTTAATTGGGATTTTTTTATCTTTTAGTACATGTGACAATTTACCTGTAGCTGCCCATGTTTGTCGGATTCGCCTGTTTATTTCGGCGGTCTGATTTCCCTTACCCAATTTGATAGTATGTCCCAGGTAGACGTAGTCTTCAACTTTTTCTACGACCTGGTAGCCAAGGCGCACAACAATGTTGTCAATCGAAGTCATGACCTTCGTTTTACTTAGGTTTATGGTGAGCCCTATTTACAGTTATGAATCAAGTTTGAGTTTTGTTGAGTATAATGACAGATGAAAGATTCGTGCATTCGTGCAGTGATTTTTTGTATCAATATTTTTTTTTCATACCCTTTGAGCCTCTCTACTTCATTTTTAAGTTTTTGTTTCTTTTTATTTTTTAATAATTTTTTCTTTTGTACTGAATAGCGAGCACTCGTGTGAGGGATATTACATACCTTGTTTTCTCACAGTATGTTGGAACTAATGTATGTGTATATGTTTATTTTCTTCTTACTTGCGTACTTCTTTTTCCTTAAATATATTTTCTCTCATCCATTTTAAAAGTGATGAAATTTGCGCATTTAAATACCAGATCTGTGTTAAAAAGTTTCAGTGAAGTATCATCGCTAATTTTGGTTCATGATTTTGATGTCATAACATTTACTGAAACTTGGCTCTCTTCTAGCCTTGATAGTGATATTCTGCAGATACCAGGTTATGTATTTGTAAGGAAGGATAGAGAGGGAAGGGGAGGTGGAATTGCAGCTTATATACGACAAACTTTGAAACATCAGATTATTTCAGTTGGACTGCAGGTGAGTGATGCTACTGAGTATCTACTTCTAGAGTTCAGGGTGGGATCTCGTGAAATAGTTGTCGTTACTTTTTATCGTCCCCCACATTTCAATTTGAATAGTTTTATTGATGATATTGATAACATATTTGATGGTATTTCTCCTGCTGCGGATGAAATATTGTGTCTCGGTGATATGAATGTTGATTTTCTGGGACCGCGGGGACCTCTGACGACATGCCTGGAATCTTATGGTTTGAGGCAGTTTTTGAAAGAACCAACTAGAATAACTCGGTCCACTTCAAGTTTGATTGATCCGATATTTTTCACTAGTGAGGACTTGGTCTCTGGTGTTGGTACCCTTGATACCTCTGATATTTCCGATCACCGGTTGGTTTATGTAGATTTAAATTTGAAATGCTGAAAAATGAAACCTAAATTTATAAGATATCGAGATTTTGGAAACTTCGATCTGGTGAATTTTCGTAGAGATCTGGAGAATCTACCTTGGTATCGTTTAGTAGCCGAGGATGATATTGATGGGAAGGTCGACATTTTCAATGACTTGGTTGTGGGAATATTTGATAAACATGCACCATTTATTGAGAGAAAGGTGACTAAACCTCCAGCACCGTGGCTGACATTTAATCTCAAATTATTGATGAAACAAAGGGACGCTGCAATTCAAAAATTCAAAAAAACACGTTTTTCGGGGGACTGGGATTTGTACAAACAGCTTCGTAATTACACAGTTTCGATGATTAGAAATGAGAAAAAAAATATTTCGAAACTATAAGCTCCCAGAAAAACCCCTCTCAATCTTGGAAAGCCTTACGTGATCTCAGAGTTTGTTCTTCAAGTAGCAGTTACATACCAACATCTCTTTCTGATCCGGATGCTCTGAGTAAATATTTTTCAACTTTTTCTAATGCTAGTAAACATTGTTGTGATTCTAGAATAGAATACTATAATGAACACGCACAATTCTCGGACACCTTTGCTTTCTCACTTGTTACAGTTGAACAGATTGAAGATATCTTGAATGGGATGCGGGGTAACTCGGTTGGGCTTGATGACTTGTCTATGCGGATGATTCAATATTGTAGGCCATTCATTGTCAAATATATTGTTCATATCATAAATGTTTGCATTGAATCCCACTATTTTCCTTTTCTGTGGAAGGTTGCTCTGGGTAAGCCCATTTCCAAAGTTAAGAACCCATCCTCTTTTTCAGATCTCAGAGTTATCAGTATACTGCCATTCTTGTCGAAGGTTTTTGAGAAATGTCTTCATAATCAAATAATGAATCATTTGAGATCCAACAAAATACTACCTGACTCTCAATGTGGATTCAGAAAGAACTACAGCACTGCTACTGCACTTGCAACTGTGACCGGCGATATAATGGAGGCCTATGATTCTGGATTGGCTAGTGTTCCTATACTGTTAGACTACTAAAGGCCTTTGATACGATTAATCATGAGTTGTTGATTGCTAAAATGAAATATTATGGCTTTGATTGCTCTTCGTTGCAGTTGATCAGATCTTACTTAAGTAATAGAACTCAGTATATATCCATAAATAACAATTTATCATATGCGACTGAAATCATTGCTGGTGTACCCCAAGGTTCAGTGCTGGGACCATTGCTGTTTATAATATACACTGCTGACATAATAAGTTCTATAACTCAATGCAAATTACTAGCCTATATGCGGATGATTTCCAACTGTATTATCATTTTCCTAAAGAGTTATATGAAGATGCTTCTCGTGAAATCAACAATATCTTGAAACCCATCCTAAAACTATCTACTGAACATAATCTAATCCTCAATCCCGAGAAGTCAAAGGTTATGTGTTTTGCCAGCAAGTGTTCTGCTAGTTTTCTGAAATCGAACATGAAAATTGAATTGAATAATCAATGCCTTACGTTCACCGACGTTGCAAAAAATTTGGGTTTGATACTTGAAACTGATTTACGCTTCTCAGAACACCTAAAAACGTTACTTAATAGGGCATATTCAAACTTAAGACTTATCTACCCCAATCGGCATATACTGGATGTGAAGAGTAAGAGAACTCTTAGTGAATCTCTTATCTTTATCCCAATTCACATATAGTGATTTTATATATGGGCCCTGTCTAACCAAGATTAATCGGGATAGAATACAGAGAGTGCAGAAATCGTGTTATAGGTTGATATATGGTAAAAGAAAGTATGATCCTATTAGTTATAAAATTAGAAAGGATAATTGTCTCTTTATGGATTCGAGAAGAAATTATCACCTTGGTACTTTTACTCATAAGCTTCTTTTAAATGTTGATGCTCCGTCTTTCCTCAGAGGGAGATTCATTCGTCGCGGCTTCGTTCACTAGAGGGTTACGAGATTTCAAGATAAGTTTGTGGTCCCCAGACATAGAACAGCTTTATTTCATAGAAGTTTCATTTTTAAATCAATAAAGTTTTATAATTCCATCCCAAATGAATTCAAATTGTTAAATATAAATAAGTTCAAGTATAAACTTAGAGAGTATTTGCTGTGTGAGCAATAATTATATAGGTTGTTCCAAATCAGTGTATACATGCTTGTTTCATTTTATGCTGTGAGATTCGAGTGCTCATTGGGTATATATTATTGTTTCTCAGATATATTTCAGTACTGACATATTGTTATTAGAGAGTATTTGTTGAATAATAGCTCATGGCCGGTATGTGTGAGGTTGAGTTTGAATAGCATTGTGCTAGACTTCGTCTTTCGCTGCTAGGTTGTGGGTTGATGTATTTCACCATTTTGCTTTCTTTTTTCCTCCTAATAAAGACGTCATTTATTTATTTATTTATATGCTTTTCGTAGATTGCTTTTGTCCCCGATGTATTTGTGAGATCACTTTCATGTCCGAAGTACATATGCTGCCCAATCGATCAGAGCTTTTTTGTAGGCCTCCCTATCACACCCTTTGATAGGAGGGGTCCTTTTGGTTGGAGATGTTGCCTTGACTTTCGACAGAGTCGGGCGTACTCGTTTGAATTTGTTCAAATTCACATATTTGTCGGTTTGTGGTCCAGTCTCTCTTGCGTTTGTATCTGCTACTTTGCTACTTGGCTGATATTGTGGTTCCTGTCTGAGGACTTCTGCGTATGACTCTTTCCTTGGGTATTTCTAGGAATATGCTGGAGGTTCTGCTCAAATAAAGGCTGTACTATGGAACATCCAAAGGAGTTCCCCAAAGTCCCTACTCAGCCAGGAGAACTCCTTTGGATGTTCCATAGTACAGCCTTTATTTGAATACACTTTATTTGCCTCATAGTAGGAGTAATTATTGAAGGCCATAGCCTCCCTAATTCTCCTCTGCCTCTGATATTCTGGGCATGTTCGATCAACCGATTTGTGTTCCCCACCTCAGTGAATACAGTATTCCGTCTCTGAGGAGCACTGGCCCTGCTCATGGGAATACCCACACCTCTGGCATCTTTTTTTTTCATTGCATAGTTTTTTGGTGACCGTACCTCAAGCACTGAAAGCACCGGATAACTGGTGATACATACTGAGTTACATCAATATATGTATGAAAAAGTGTGATATAAGATGGCAGGCTTCTACCCTGAAAAGTTACCAAACAAGCTCTCGTATCTTTATAAGAAATTTCGTCATTAATCTTAACCCTCTTTTTCAATCTTCTGAATTTTAAGATTTTAGCCGACGAGGTGGCATGATTTAGGATATCATCTTCGGTGATATCAAAGTCAATGTCTGTAATAATACCTACGTTGGTTACCATTGAGGCCGGAATGAAAACGTCATATTAGTTTCTATTAAGTTTATTGGAGGAAACAAAGGAATTAGCTTCAGTACCTGATGAAAAGTCAACACCAACGCGTTTTCTTCCTTTTCTAGCTATTTTCAAGATATTATATGGGAAGTTTTCGTCGTTAAAGAAAATTTTTCCTATTGCTAAGGGATTTAGATTACCAATGTTTTTGTCTTTACTCTCTATGAACACTTTGTAAGGACCGTGATCATGTGTTCCGTATTTATATGTCGTTTTTTCTTGTTTCTTGCCATCGTTTTTTGTCAAACTTTTTTTGCAGGTTAGGATTTCATTGAGCAATTCTACGTCATTATTGATAAGTGCTTCTGCTCGTAGAGAAGCAAGTTCTTTACTTAAGATTATGTTGTCTGCAATTGAGAAATTTTCTTGCATAATAGTTTTCTGCGAATGGGGGGATAAATATGCCTTTACCCGGGTATTAGGACCCGGGGTGCTTTCTGACATTTTTATGCTCCCAGTTCCGTCCTTAAATAAATTTTACCATAAGCAATAATAAATCTAAGA
The DNA here is from genome assembly GCA_038502775.1 of Hippodamia convergens. Lineage (NCBI taxonomy): Eukaryota > Metazoa > Arthropoda > Insecta > Coleoptera > Coccinellidae > Hippodamia > Hippodamia convergens. The sequence continues at coordinate 95,976 of JAVSIQ010000228.1, forward strand.
AATAGTTCTGGCTGAATACCATTAGACTCACCCCACCAAGACGAGAAACACAGGAATAATTACACCACTAGAGAAAGGAATAGGTTAACCTCTTTTCACTTTCGCTGCGCGACGTAGAATCAACGAGAGTTCAATGCTTTGAATAGATGATTTTGACGTTGACTCAACCATATACCAATTAACCCTATACTGCTAACGTGAAAATAAAATTGATGCAATCGAGTTGCCATGTCCGTTTACCCATACAACAATCTGCGCATGCGCAAACTCAAAATTTGACAATTGAGAAAAAGTGAGGGTACGTTTTTCACGTTTGTAAAATAAATTTGACAAGTGAATATAACTATTTGGAAATATTTGAGGTTATGTTTTCGCGCATGCGCAGTGCATAGCTGGGGACAATTTACCACGTGATCGCTGCTTCAAATGAATGCAGGAAAAACGGGCCAATTCTAGCGGTATAGGAGTTTATACGTATATGGACTCAACTAGCTCCATCTCTCTCTTTCATATGCGGCATGCCAGCCGTTAGTGTTCTATGATCCCAGCATTTCGCTCAGAGAACTGGTCCATATATAAGAGGTCTATGGTCTCTACTTATAAATTATAATTCTTGAATTATCATAGTAATATTCAAAATTCTGCAGGTTTTCCATTGATTCAAAACATAGCCCCGATGGGTCTTCGCAATGAAAAGAGAAAATTTTTATCCCACAAATTCTTCTACTTAATGTAGAAAACAAATGATTTAAACAGACAATTAGGTCAAATTCAACTGAGAAGAAAGAAGTTCTATTCCCTCAATATTTTGATTTTCTTGAACACCTGAGGCAGAAATTGACCAAACCAAGGAGGAGATTAAGGCAGAATTTATTTCTGATAATAAATTTGAGACGGATCTTCCATAAACTACGTTGTTACCTGTTTTCAATTATGCAGTATTTTTAAATATTCAGGTTTGAAATATTTTCAGTTCTGATAACTACTTGGAGAGTGGAAATACTGATACCCCAAATTGTTCCGAAAAACCACGGATACGAAAAATGGGATTTTTCTCTATCCTGTCCTATATTTATTGAGTCTCTTGAGAATAAATCATTTTGCAGGAGGAGGCAATATTCTGCTTTGAAAACTGCAGCAGCCAAAATGTGAAAAAAAAAATCATAGAGAAACTAGGTTATGAACTTGAAAGAACTCACAATATATTTAAAATCTTTTGAAAATATTTCTCAAAATTGTTATTACATAATTGCAGTTAAAAAATCAAATATGAATTCGGGACCTATATAAGAATTATTGACGAATGCAAACTAATGAATGTGGTTATAATTTTGTCTGGCAGTAGCCCTTTCAGAATTTTATTTTATATTGGCTCAGCTCACATAGGGATGGTGCCTTCTCTTTACAGAAACCAATTTCAAGGTATAGATAATAATATCAACTTTCTTTTCTACATATCGAGGGTCCGAAGTAATTAGGTGAGTAATCTTTAAATCTCCAATCCTGTAATACAAATAAGGTCTATGTTTTCAGATTTCTGGGTTGAACTTTTTTAATTGTTTATACAACTCGAAGTTTCATCAGATAATGAATATCCTAAGCAGTTGAGAAGATTTGCTCTGGCTCTCAACTTTTATTTCATTTTTTGATTAGGAACCTCTGAATAACCACCTTCTTCAAGTAGTGAACATCATTCTAGAAATTTATTTCGATATAAGAATACATCACAAAAATAAAATCACCATTTAAAAAAACCTAATATTCGACGAATGTTTAGCAAATTGATATAAAATTTTAAAAGACAATAAGAGTAATAATAACACCGTTTCTCCGGAATCCTTCGAGGAGATGGTCGTGGGGGCAAAGGAGCGCATGAATAGATCCCGAAATATCTTAGTTGCCGGTGTCACTGAGCAAACTGAAACCTTGACGGAGCGTGTCGAAAAGGACAGAAACATAATTGCCGATGTTTTGAGCACGGTTTTTGCAGGCGAGAGCCATGAAAGTCCTGTTTCCATTGAGCGTGGGGGAAGGGTGTCGGATTATAAAGCTTGTGGTTTCGTTGCGGATTCTTATGAACCAGTCATTCGTGACAGGAAAATTGCCTAAGATGTGGAAGACGGCTTCTGTCAAACCTATTTTCAAAAAGGGTGATGAATACAATCCACGAAATTATAGACCTATTAGCCTGGTTCCTATTGGGTCGAAAATTATGGAGTCGATTGTAGCTGATAAGATACGAGATTATTTCTCCTCCAAAGAGCACAGCAGCAGCAAAGGTTCATACAAGGTAGATCGGTGGTCACAAATCTACTGTGTTGTCTTTCACAGTGGACTCAGATGGTTGATCGTGGGGGATGTGGTGACGTTGTCTATTTGGATTTTTGTAGTGCTTTTGACAAGGTCCCCCGGAGACGGCTTCTTCACAAACTTTGTCATTTTGGGGTCCGAGGTGAGCTGCTGCGATGGATTTCCTCTTTTTTGAGTGAGCGAGAGTTTACTGTGAAGGTGGGTTCTTTATCAAGTGACAACAGACCAGTTCTGAGTGGTTTACCACAGGGCTCTGTTCTTGAGCCTCTATTATTCTTGGCTTACATCTCGGACATTCCATCCTGTATTAGATCCTGCTGCTCCTTCTTCGCGGACGATGCGAAGATCTACGACGATCCGCTCCGGAATCATCTGGGCATACAATCAGATCTGGACAACATATCCAGGTGGACACGAGACTGGCTTCTTCCCCTCAATTTGGAGAGGTAGAGATAACCCGCGCTTGAATTACCATATTGACAACGTGAGTTTACGTAAAGTGGAGCAACACAGTGATCTTGTAGTGCTGGTGAATTCGAACTTATCGTGGAGTGACCAAATCACCAGTCAGGTGAAGAAAGCGAACACTAGTTTGTATCTGATAGGCAGATCCTTTCGAAGACCGGATCCGGCTACATTGTGTAGGCTGTACAAGTCGTCTGTGCGTCCAACTCTCGAGTTCGCGAACAGTGTTTGGTTTTGGTATCCTGTTCTCATCCGAGACTGGAATCTATTGGAGGCCGTCCAGCGTAGAGCAACTCGGGTTCCCTTCGGTTGTGTTCGCCCCTGTTACGAGGACCGTCTTCGCCTGATGAAGATCCCGACACTTAGCAAAAGGCAGATGAGAGGTGACCTTATCACCACCTATAAGGCACTCCATGGCCACTTAAATTCTACCGAGCATCTTTTTCCCCAGGCTCTTGATGATCGTCTGAGGGGGCATGAGATCAAGTTGAAGAGAGAGATGTTCAGAAGCACCTGCCGAGAGTTTTTCCTGCCGAATAGAGTTTTTCACTAGTGGAATATATTGCCTGAGGAGGTGGTTGTGTCGGGGAGTTTGAGTGTATTCAAGGCTAGACTAGACATGTTTTTGCGAGAGTGATCATGACTTTTTTCAGTTGTTGCGAATTTTGTTTTCTTCTGTGTGTATATTTTGTTTAGGAGCTTTATAGATTTTTATTTGCTCTTATCACTTCTGAATAAATAAATGAAATCCATACTTAATATTATAAATGTGAATGTCCGTGTGTTTGTTTGTCCTCTATCTATGGACTCAGGAATCAGATGACCGATTTTGATGAAACTTTCAATATATTGTAGAGAATTTTTTTTTTGAGGTTTTCATGTAGGGTTCATCCTTATATCACGGAGAAATAAGAAATATATCGATTTTTCATGAAAAATCCCGGTATTTTCCGGCTTATACGGGTGACACTGCGTAAACTATAAGAGACAGAGAAACATGGTCAGAGACAATTTTGTAGTGCTCGAAAAGTTCTATAAAAATGTCCGCGGCGGCATATGTCTAACTGCCGAAGACAATCCACGATAGTCATTTTTAACATTTTCTAATGGATACTTTGAAAGTTACAGTAAATTGAACGAGTGTGAATTTGAGCAAGAAATTATACGCGACATCGTTTCGTTATGTATATGTATACATATGCTGTCTCTCCTTCGATACGAGGTTATGAATGTGGGGTTGCGGACCTATCAGTACCATTTTAAATTGAAATATAATACGAGTGGAGCCGCGGGTATGAGCTTGTAAATAAATAATCTTAAGCTTTGTAATGTATTTATTATTTATTCAGATTTGTGATACAATTTGAATTATTCCTTCAGAACCAAAAAGATCTTCAAATTCTCTCTTCAACTCGAAAATGAATTTATTTTAATAATTTTATAATTTTTTTTACCAACCTCCTGTTTGTCCATTTGGTCAAGAAGATAAGGTTTTTAAAAAAGGGCACAAAATCAATATATATATATATATATATATATATATATATATATATATATATATATATATTCCTATGAAAAAGAGAGCTAAAATAATACAATAAATGTTGTAACAAAAAGTACCTAAGCTGAGGTAAAAAAAGAACGGGGTATCATAACATTCTTCGTATGATACTAATGAATCATACGATACTATCATCACTAGTATCATACGATACTATACAGCCTGGGGAAAAAACCTCATCCGAAAAAACCTGTCTCCCCGTAAGAAAAATAACATGAAATATTGAATACCAGGAACATCCTGAAAGACATCAGTGTGATCATCTTCATGTTATCCGTCGATGGGCTCAGATAAACAGAACAAAATCAATGCGTTCTGTTAATGATATTTAATTTGAATGAGTAAATTTTCCATCAGCGACTAATCAGTTTACAGTACTCTACAATATTTTGAAGTCTTTATGATGTATAAACCTAAAAAAATTAATGAACCATTGATATAGGCCAAGCAAATTAGACTTTTTCTTGGAAATAATTGGTTGAGTTCTGGAAACTGTTTTGATCAATTATTTAGGCCTCTAATGAGAGTAGTTTGAGTTTTGCCCCAATTTCCCAGTGGAGCGTCGTGACGTTCGAAAAACCTCGAAATTTTCGGAATATTTTAGGGTTTTTTCGAATAGCTCCTAAACTAAGCACTTAATCAAAAACATTGTTGTGTTCAAAAGTGTTCAGCATTTAATTCTGCTTCTAAAAAGTATTACGATATTATATTTTGAATACGTAGTTTTACAGAAATCATATGTCAAAATATGGCAAATTTTTACACTTTTTGAAAAAATACATTGTTTCATTATGAAACGTGAAATTTCTTTGCAACTAGGAGCTTTAGAACGAAATGTTTAAGAGAGTTGTAGACCATCAAATTGTGATAAAAACGTAACACGGCCCCTACCATCCACAAAATGTAAAATCGCGCAGTAGATCATCCTACTGAGGATGCTGATCATTTAATCGTAGCTAGAGTTGTTGAAGTTGCTCAGCAGTCCCATGAGTGTGCGGTTATTCTTGTTATTTTGACGCAAGCCTGAGAAGTCAAGCAAGATGATAAATTATCTATTCTCCCTTGCACTATAAGTTCTTTTCTGTTTCGAAAAACAACATTCCTTCATATTTTTGGTGGCTTGGTGAAGAACAACTGAATTTCCTGAAGACGTGGAAAATCAACTCAATCAAGTATAATAACAAACGTGGGACTCATAAACTAATAACTAACAATACAACTCATTTCTACTTAAGAACAATATATGTTATATTCAGCAGATCGTTTGGAGTTATTTTGAGCTTTTCTGTACCTGAGTTAGGCGAGTAAAAGGAATATTCACTTTTTTGTCAGTCATACACTCCTAGGCGGCGTTCGGAATCAACGTCGGACGTTGTCCGGTGTGCGCCCAAGCCAGCTCAAGCCGTTCGGAATCGACGTCGGGTAAATTTTACCCCCGTTCGGAATCACTTGAGACGTTCGTCCGGATGCACAGCTTTGCAACCAAGAAAATAGGTATGTAACAATTACTCGTCTTGCGCAGATATCGTTTATTTACACATTCGAATTTTAAAAGTTTGTTTTACGGAGAGATTTCTAGTATTTAGTTTCTTAAGGTAGTTTATTATTTTTATTTTTCAAGATGAGTGTAATTTCATTTTTTACACACGTGATAGTCTAGGATATATACTCAATGGAATAATTTATTCACAAGGAAAATGAAGTACACCTCCAAAATATTCAAGGTTTATTAAAAATGAATTATGTATATTTACCATTATCAATTGTTTCGTCTTTCATGAAAGTTAATAAGTTTTTTTTTTCTTCTCTTACTTCAAAATATTTCTTTCAGTGCAATTCATTATTCTCATTTAAAATTATCATTTTTTTTCTTTAACATTGTTAGGTGTTTTATATTGATTGATGGAGGAAGTATTTCATTTGCGAAAATTGGTAATTTAAATCTCATTTTGTTTGTACATGAAGATATTTTTGAATACTCTGTCCTTCTTCACCATCAATTCCGATCCACAAAAAAAAAAAAAAGTCATTACTACCAGATGGGACGGAACTGATGCAGAGACGGCAGTAGCTGATCGCATACGAGTCGATACGTACACGTGAAATACGCACGAACCTACGAAACTACGAAAACTACTAAAACTACAATTTACGATTTTACCATCTTATTTCCGAACGTTACAAGTTCAGAACAAAGAAATTAGTGCTCCAACCGAGGATTGGGAGTTTCATTAAGGGAGGATACAGCCGTCCCAGACTCCTTTGTTTCTCCAAATTCACATTCCAGGCTCCCTTATCTACCAAGGGTAAGTCAGAATATCTTGTATTTTTACTTTCATTACATATTACAACTTTCTAATATTTACGCAATTTTCGTAATTCAATAATCCCACATTATTGCGTTCAAACTATCGAACCAGCTTCTCAGAATAAAAATCCACAGTCCATTAACGAAACATCAATACAGGAGAAAAAGTGCCAAGAACTTGTCTGTAGTAAAAAAAATATTTTTATATACATTGATAAATACATATGGTGGTGAGTTTATTATTCATCTGTTACAAATCCAAATTCAGTGTTGAAGGTAACTATTTAGAGAAGGCAAGAAAGTATTTTCAAAAACAAGTTAAAAATTATTATCAAATGAAATTATTTCTATTCCAGATACCAATCCAGAAGTTCCAGTGCTGGCGTTCTATCCAATTTCTTATCTGTTGCTGAAGTTGGAATGCAACCGAATGTTTCTCAAGTGTTCTGGAAACATTATATATTATAATAGTTTGAGTGCAGTATTGGGGGTTTTATTCGAATTATTTCCTCCATTATTTATTGCGTTCTTGAAAAATATACATATTTCAATCCATCGATTTCAATTGCTATCTTTGACCATCTGTTTCAGATTTTTTTTTGTTGTTGTCGCATTCTAACCTATATTCATTTCACTTTATTTATCTCCATTTATTTACAAGGTTCGAATACTGAATTGTACTGAATTGAATTCAATCTTATAAAATTTACTTAATTAATGACGTATCTGGATCTACGGATACGATGCCCGCTGATGATGAAAAAGTTTTACGTTTACGAGCTCTTCGTGAAACAGTCATTTCGAGTGTTAATTCTCTTTATCATCAAGCCGAAAACGTGAGAGGCGATCCATTATTATACTCTGGATTTAAAATACGATATCAGGGTATCGAAAAATGGAAAAATGCATTTGAAAAACATCACATTGCTTTAATTTCGGTCATATCCGGACAGGAAGGGTCTGAAGTTACATTGGCGGGTGAATTCGACATATATAGAGATTTTGAAGAGAAATGTCAATATATAGAAACTGTTTATTACGAATTATTGGAATTACCTGGAGAAGAGCAGTTTAATCGTTCATTGAAAAATATGGATAAATCTTCAAATGTCAAATTACCAAAAATAAACCTACTTACTTTCGAAGGAGATATTAAAAAATTTCCTAGTTTCATTTCAAATTTTAATTCTCTAGTACATGAAAATCAGAGCTTGTCTAATATTGAGAAGTTTAATTACCTGACTTCTGTTTTAAAAGGTCAGCCGTTAAATCTAGTGAAAAATTTACCGTTGTTAGATGAGAACTACTTTATCGCCTATGATTCGTTAATATCTAGATATCAAAATAAACGACTACTTGCTACCGCCTATTGGAAGGAATTGATAATTTTCGTCCTATTGCAAATGATAAATCTTTACGATCTCTTCTCGATGTATTTCACGAAAATTTATCAGCTTTAAAATTATTGGGTTTTCCAGTAGATCAATGGAATTTTATAATTATGCAAATGCTGATTGATCGATTAGATTCACATACTTTGAAGGTTTTTGAGAGAGAGTACGCCTCTTCGGATCTACCGTCTTATGACACAGTACGTGATATTTTACTCAAACACTGTGTAGTGGTAGAATCGATTTCGTTGAATTCGAAAACAAAAGAGCGCCTATCTAATGAAAATAAATCTAAATTTTCTTATAATAAATCGTCATTTTTATCTACCAGCGCTAAATCCACTACAACAGAAGAATCGCGAGAGCGACTAAACTGCATACATTGTAGGGGCGATCATATTGTTTTTAAATGTCCTGATTTCTTGTCAAAAGATCCTCATGAACGATATGAAATCATAAAAAATTTAAAGGCATGTATTAATTGCTTGGCAGATTCTCATGCAACCATGAATTGTACTTCTACTAAAAAATGTCGTACTTGCAACAAAACTCATCATTCTTTACTTCATTTCCCTTCAAAACCATCTACTTCATTTACTAGTCAAAGCAAACCCTCTACCTCTGCACAGTCTTCGCATGAAATTCAGTCATTCAATAGTTTCATTGCGCAGCCAGAATCGGCTATACCACAAGTTTTACTCTCTACTGTTAAACTAAAAATAAAAGATAGTTTTGGATATTTTCATTTTGTGAGGGGTATTGTAGATTCGGGTTCGCAAGTGACTTTCATTACGAGAGCACAAGCCAAAAAACTCAATTTGAAACCTTTCAACGCTTCAGTAAGCGTCCAAGGTCTTGATCGTATGAGTACTAAAGCTAACTCAGCTGTTGAATGTCAAGTTACTTCTATACATAATATTGATCAATCCATCAAAATTAACGCGGTGATCGTCGATAAAATTTGTGATACTATGCCTACAGTTTCATTACCGCCAGGTACTAGAAAACAGTTTTCTAATCTACTACTCGCAGACCCAGAATATTTTGAATCTGGAACTGTCGACATATTATTGAGTGCAGATATTTTTCCATATATATTACAAAACGGTCGAATTGTTACTTCTCCTGGTGAACCTGTCGCCGTCAATACAATATTGGGTTGGATAATCATGGGAAAAATAAATGTCCTCGATCTAAAAACGTTAATTCTTTTTTAATTTATTCCTCTAAAGAAGAAGACACAAATCTTACCGATAATCTACGAAGATTTTGGGAGATTGAAGAAGTGCCTTCAGTTACATGTCACTCATCGGAAGATACATTTTGCGAGGAATTTTACGCACAGACTGCATTCAGAAATTCTACTGGACGCTATACCGTTTCCTTACCATTCAAAATTACTTGTCCAGACTTTGGTGATACTAGATATTTGGCTCTAAAGCGTTTCTTTTCTTTGGATTCTAAAATTATCAAGGATGCAGATCTTTATTCAAAGTATTCTTCTATTATACGAGATTATTTAGACAATGACCACAATCGTTCCAGTGCCAGAACTTAAAGTCAATAATAGTAAAACATTCTATTTGCCTCATTCTTATGTTTTACGGAAAGAATCTTGTTCTACTCCTGTCAGGATTGTATTTGATGGAAGTAGCCGTTATCCAGAAAAAATTTCATTAAACGATGCTTTATTCACTGGATCAAAACTACAAAATGATTTGGTTTCGATAATACTTCACTTTCGATTGTATAGATATGTTTTTTGTGCAGATATCCGTCAAATGTACAGAATGATTGAAATTTCGGAAGAATACAGAAATTATCTTCGACTTTTCTGGCGATTCTCGCCTCAAGATCCATTATGGGAATATCGGTTGAAAATAGTCCCCTTTGGTTTAAATTGTAGTCCTTATTTGGCTATTCGTACTCTACAACAGTTGACTAAAGATTTTCCTGAATTCAGTTTAGTTAGGGAAATAATAGAAAACAATACCTACGTTAATGATATTTCTAGTGGGGATGATACTTTGGAAGGAGCATCTTTAAAAGTTGATCAACTTATCGCTTTGCTTAAAAAAGGTGAGTTTGAGCTGAGAAAGTGGCAGAGTAATAATAGTGACCTTCTAAAGAATCTTCCACCCGCACATGTTTTAGATACTGTACGACCTTTGGAATTGGACTCTAAAGATCATTTTCGTAAAATTTTAGGTTTAAATTGGGATCCATTGTCCGATTGCTTTTCCTTTTCTACGTTGGATATTCCAGATTTATGTACGAAAAGGAGTATTTTGTCGTGTGTAGCTCGTATTTTTGATCCTTTGGGATATCTAACTCCCTGTACAATTCGTTTGAAACTACTTATTCAATCACTTTGGTGTCAGGGACAATCTTGGGATAGTGAGCCCGGAGACGAAATTTCTACATTATTCTCTCAGTTTAGGCAAGAGATCGGTTGCTTTTCTACTTTGAGAATTCCACGTTATTATGAATCAATTTTAAATCATAAATGCGATATACTAGGATATTGTGATTCCTCCGAGTTGGCTTATTGTGCGGTAGTTTATATACGCGTACATTATGAAACTCATTTTAAAAATGTGACATGTTCTTTCGAGCATTTAGGCCGTCGTCGTAGATTAGTTCTCGACGTTTCGCCAGTTCGAGTGTCTGGCATCTTCAGGAGTTATATTTCAGGAGATGTTCTCACTGGACTGAACTGCCTCAGGCAGTTCAGTCCAGTGAGAACATCTCCTGAAATATAACTCCTGAAGATGCCAGACACTCGAACTGGCGAAACGTCGAGAACTAATCTACGACGACGGCCTAAATGCTCGAAAGAACATGTCACATTGAACGATGGCCGCGAAAGCCTCAACCAATTCATTTTAAAAATTTTTTCGTTTGTGCAAAATCGAAAGTTGCGCCCCTGAAACGTCTTTCTATACCTCGTCTAGAATTATGCGCCGCGGTTCAGCTCACCAAGTTAATAAAATTTGTGAAATCCTCTTATGAAGGCTATATTGAATTTTCTAATACATTTGCGTTTTCTGATTATAATGTTGCGTTAACTTGGATAAAATCCTCACCTCACAAATGGAAGTCTTTTGTGTCCAATCGCACTTCTTATATTCAAGATATTGTTCCACCTGAACGATGGTTTTATATTCCATCCGAAGATAATCCTGCGGATATTGGTACTCGTGGAATGTCGCCTTCAACATTTTTATCGTGCAAGTTGTGGTTTGATGGCCCAACATCTCAAATTAGTACGATTGATACTTCACACTCAGAATTTAAAAATAAATTTCCGGATAGTAATATTTCTGAAAATTTAAAAACGAATGCTCAGACTTGTCCAATTTCTTCTGTACCTGAAAATGACTTCATAAGTACATTACTTTCTAAATTCACGCCCTGAGTAAAATTCTCAGAATAATGTGTTACATTGTTCGATTCGTGAAGAACATGAAATCACGAAATAGTAAAATTTTCATTGATAAAGTCATTACGACATCTGAAATTCATAGTGCTCTGTTGATAATTGCTAAACGAGTTCAACAAACGGAACTTAAGAATGAAATAAGTTTAGTATCCTCGCCAAGCAGAATACCTAAAGTTTTGAGAAAACTCAGCCCTTTCATGGATGAAAACGGCATTCTACGTGTTGGAGGACGTTTGTCATATTCCAACTTGAATAACGATGGGAAACACCCCATATTTTCACTTAGCAAGCATATCTTTACTGAATTACTGATTTCGTACATTCATACTAATTTTCTCCATGCAGGAGTAAATACTACATTATTTTATTTGCTTCAGATGTTCTGGATATATTCTGCCAAAAGAATAATACGTTCTGTAATTTCAAAATGCTACAAGTTTTTCAGAACTAATCCAAAAGCTTTTGAACCCATGATGGGAAATTTGCCCAAATTCAGGGTTACCGGAATAAAACCGTTCGGAAATTCGGGTTGATCTGGCGGGTCCATTCATAATCAAGACTTCTCGTATTCGCGGTGCGAAAACTGCAAAATCTTATCTAGCATTATTCATTTGTTGTGCTACTAAAGCCGTTCATCTAGAGTTGCTCTCAGATCTTACAGCTGAGTGTTTCTTGATCGGTTTTCGACGATTTATTTCTCGAAGAGGTCGTTGTTCAAATGTGTATTCGGATTGTGGTACAAATTTCATTGCTAGTTCCAAGTACTTGAAACAAATTATGGAATACACATCTACGAAAGAAAATATCTCGTGGCATTTTAATTCACCTTCGGCACCCCATATGGGTGGCATTTGGGAAGCCAATATCAAAAGTGCAAAATCTCATTTAGTACGAATCATTGGAGATAAGATTCTCACTTATGAAGAATTGAATACTCTATTCATCAGAATCGAAGCGATTTTGAATTCACGCCGGCTCTGCCCCATAAGTAGTGATCCTAATGATGTAACTGCTCTCACGCCAGGGCATTTCTTGACATTAGAACCTCTAGTTGCTCTGCCTAATCCCGATTACACTTATATTAATGTCAATTGCTTATCTAGGTGGCAATTAATTTTGAGATTACATCGTGATTTTTGGAATAGGTGGAGTCGAGAATATTTACAAACCCTCCATCAAAAATCTAAATGGACAACAAAGAATGTGAATCCTAAAGAAGGTTCCGTAGTTTTAATAAAAAATGAAAACTCGTCTCCATTGAATTGGCCATTGGGACGAATCATTGAATTATATCCTGGAAAGGATGGTATTGCCCGAGTGGCTTTAGTAAAGACTGCTAGTGGTCAACTTAAAAGACCATTAGTGGAACTTTGTCCTTTACCAAACCAATAAAAAAAAAATAAAAAAAAAATTACTATTTGTTCAGGAAATGTTGGGCATTTCCAGCGCGGCGGGTATGTTTCGTCTTTCATGAAAGTTAATAAGTTTTTTTTTTCTTCTCTTACTTCAAAATAGTTCTTTCAGTGCAATTCATTATTCTCATTTAAAATTATCATTTCTTTTATTTAACATTGTTAGGTGTTTTATATTGATTGATGGAGGAAGTATTTCATTTGCGAAAATTGGTAATTTAAATCTCATTTTGTTTGTACATGCAAGATATTTTTGAATACTCTGTCCTTCTTCACCATCAATTCCGATCCACAAAAAAAAAAGTCATTACTACCAGATGGGACGGAACTGATGCAGAGACGGCAGTAGCTGATCGCTTACGAGTCGATACGTACACGTGAAATACGCACGAACCTACGAAACTACGAAAACTACTAAAACTACAATTTACGATTTTACCATCTTATTTCCGAACGTTACAAGTTCAGAACAAAGAAATTAGTGCTCCAACCGAGGATTGGGAGTTTCATTAAGGGAGGATATAGCCGTCCCAGACTTCTTTGTTTCTCCAAATTCACATTCCAGGCTCCCTTATCTACCAAGGGTAAGTCAGAATATCTTGTATTTTTACTTTCATTACATATTACAACTTTCTAATATTTACGCAATTTTCGTAATTCAATAATCCCACATTATTGCGTTCAAACTATCGAACCAGCTTCTCAGAATAAAAATCCACAGTCCATTAACGAAACATCAATACAGGAGAAAAAGTGCCAAGAACTTGTATGTAGTAAAAAAAATATTTTTATATACATTGATAAATACATATGGTGGTGAGTTTATTATTCATCTGTTACAAATCCAAATTCAGTGTTGAAGGTAACTATTTAGAGAAGGCAAGAAAGTATTTTCAAAAACAAGTTAAAAATTATTATCAAATGAAATTATTTCTATTCCAGATACCAATCCAGAAGTTCCAGTGCTGGCGTTCTATCCAATTTCTTATCTGTTGCTGAAGTTGGAATGCAACCGAATGTTTCTCAAGTGTTCTGGAAGGCTGTTATAGAGGAGTGGAGCGAGGTATGCAAACGTAAATATCATTGAAGAATGATATGGTGGCCATTATATTCATTATTTTATGAAAGCACTCACGTTCATTTATTTATCCTTAGATGAAGGCTTAATTCTCGCTGATTATGAATAAGTTAGAGAATTATTCAATTTGCCAACTCTTTCATTTGTAAATACAGAAACATAAGCAGCAAACTAGATCATGGTATGTACAACATGGCTTATCGAATTCAAATTTTGCAACTTCCTTCATTATTTTAGAACAACAAACAGTCTAGAGATAAGAGTTTGCTTGGACCACTTCATTATTTCTTAATTATTTCTCTGATTATTTGAAATTCTGGTTTATGTGACGGCTATCTAGAAAATATTGATAACCCTGATTGAATGCCCAGTCGACAAATAATCCAGGAAATAGAAGTTCTCCTGATGCTGAGAAATATGCAAGACATGATAGAAACACTAAACATTAGAATCATGAATGGATTTTATATTTTTACCCTGTTTTTACAGTGAATAAAGCTCTTAAATAAAACAGTGTATCTTTTGAAGAACATTTAATAAATACTAAGTCACATTAATATATCGTGATGGAAACCGCAGTATGTGGTATCTCAAAAAAATCAAGCATTATTTTATTGCACCACTCTGGCCAACTTGTTAATCTACACAACATGCAATAGGTGTAATGTAATTGAATCATTCATTTTCAAAACAACTCAGAAAAAGCCTTAATCGATGAAAACAGAAAAAATTTGTATACAAAAAGTCATGTCAACAAGAATCATGAGGCAATAAATTTTCGAAAAACTATGGTATTATCATTCAGAGGTGAAATAAATATCAAGCGTATTGGAAAAATTTGCTGTCTCTCCTGAAAACTTGAAATGTTGGACATATGACATATTGCAGTTTCCACTACGATTCATGCATTATTATTATTTTCTCTTCTGAGGATAGCTGCTTCGTCATCAGAATGTTTTAGCAAAATTAATTTCTGTAACTGGTATGCATCAACCTAAAATCATTTTTATTACTGATAATATCTACTTCCAATATTAATACCACTTACCTTACTGAACTTGGGTACATTCCTCAATAAATGAATATCAGGACAATTGCTCATCCTGGATTTTACAACAAATTTCTCTACAAACAAAATAGCATGAACAAGACTGCATACTTCCTCAAGATCAGCCAGGCCAGTTCAATGGCCACAGTTGATACTTTTAGTTTCATCAGCAATGCTGCATCTTATTTCCTTTGTGAATGCTCCACCTCAAAAAAATAGAAATTCTATTCATCACATATATTACAGTAATGTATTACGTTTACTTACATTTCCTTCAATTGAATATTTTGCTCCAAAAATTTTATTTATTTACAGGCTGTCAAGCACTCTAGAAGACTTTCATTTGCTTATTGGTGTGAAATCTACTGATACTTTTGAATACAAAATACATTTGCAGCTTCCAGGGGAGGAAAATCTAAAGAAGTCATCTCATGTTTTTCAAAGTGGTGTAAATAAAAACCCTCAATCTTATTTATTTCCTGCGAATATCATCCAGCTATCGCTGTATTCATTCTAGAAATTTAAATAAAATAGCCACTTTTAGTATTCACTGATAGAAAATTGAATTTAATAAGATATCTTCATACTCTTGATATATCATTTGAAAAATATTGAATTAACCTCACGTTGCAGTTAGAAAGAGAGGGAAGATAACACCCGACGTCGTTCGAAAACGATCGGCAACATTTCAAACAACTGAGAGCGCCCAGCGTTTGACACACGCACTTTATCCGACGTTGATTCCGAACGCCGGCCTAGTGTTGTAGTTGTTATTTATTCCCTGTGCGAACTCGGTACCAAACCTCTCCTTAACGGTGCAGTTCAGATGACCGAAAATTCAGTGCATGGAAGGGTCATTCGTCCGAAAATTGAATGAACGGAAGAGTCGGTGGACCGAAAATGACGCCCACTTTCTCCTGATTGGCCAGCTGGCCGGAGTGCAATTATCTCTCATCTCTATCTTTCCTTTCATTGACGTTGAGGGATGTTAGGCAACTAACTTTACAATACGTGTTGATATAATTGCATAAACCATGAAAAATATGACGTTTTAATTCATTCCAACGTCCAAATCCAAATTCAGCGGGGTTTGTTGTAAACATAACCTTTGAAATTTACTCAATTTTCATGTCGATGTTGACGAATCAAGTCAAGTGAATGCAATATAATATAACATAAAATGAGTTGAAGCTTGATATGCATCGAGTATTTATTTTAGCAGGATACATTAAACTCCCTATATTTCCAATAACAAAAGTAGGTATTAAATGAATCAATTATACAGGTATGAATAAACACCTATCTTTCTATCCACTCGAATGAAATGTAAATTTTTTTCAGGGGATGTAAGATGACTAAAATATTTGACAACTTATAATTTCTCTCTTTCTCACGAAGGAATTATAAGGTAAAAAAACTTCACTTCTGAATATATCAAGATTTTCATATTAAATGGACAGTATGGTGATATTGTGTGATATAAATAATAAATTATTCACTGGCAATGCAAAAAAGTTGAATAGACAGTTTATATGTGAAATCTTTGAAGGTTTGAAGACATCGATAATATCTTATGATAGGTATTCATTGAAGGCATGAGATAGTGACAACTCTATATTAGACATATTACAAACAATAAAAGTATGTAATTATTTGAATAAAAACCATGGTGTAATCCATTGTTTGTATATATTCATGCATTGGGATAGTGGAAAGAATTCACAGTTGGTCATTTTAGGAAACTATCTAGGTGGAGTTTATGTTAGATGATCAGAATATTTTTCAATCGAAATATCAAATTGTATTATTTTTCAGGTGAACAGTTCCCTCACTGTTAACCTTCTTGAAAGTGAAACAAAAGTTGGCTCTGAGATCAATTGTGAATTTAAAAACAAGCAGGTGTGTGGGGGTAGTTTCGTACAAACAATATACATACTTCAACACGACTATATTTTTAGTTGTCCTAAGTTTTGTGATCTAGCTTGAATAAATATTTGAGCCATATACAAATAAAAGTGTGAGAACTAGGCAAGTAAACTGTACATGTTGTCTTTGAAACAAAAAAACACAAAATACATTTTTTCTATCATTGAAGGATTTGAAGAACAAGGTATTTAATGAGAGGCATGAGGTTGTGAGAGCTATATATTAGACATATTACCAACAATAGAAGTTTGTAATTAACTAAATAAATACAATAGTGTGATCCACACTATATTTATTTTCATTGGGTCACTAAGAAGATTTCACATTTGGTTATACTTGCTAATCAATCTGACGACATATTTGATAATCCTCCAATAATTTTTTTCTTAAAAGTCTTTGATTGATTGATAAAAAATATAGGATAGCTGGTTGGAATTGCAAGGTTTCATTTTTGTTGATCATGTGGTTTTCAAATCTTCCCAGAATATTTATTTTGTAGTAATGGATTTGCAAAAAGAATCTTTGTAATTCTGGAGTGAATGGATAACTGGTAATCAGGTTATTTCAATATTTCTTGTAATTGGAAGGTTTCATTTTTGTTGATCATGTGGTTTTCAAATCTTCAATCTTCCCCAGAATATTTGGCAATCTTCAAATCATTTTGTGCAGAAGTGTTGAATCTTGGATAATATGGGATACGGCTATAGGTAGCACTAGGTTTGCAGGTTTTAAGCTTCGGTGTCAGGATGCAATTATACGATTGTAGTAATGGATTTGCAAAAGGATCTTTGTAATTCTGGAGTGAATGGATAACTGGTAATCAGGTTATTTCAATATTTCTTGTAATTGGAAGGTTTCATTTATGTTGATCATGTGGTTTTCAAATCTTCCCCAGAATATTTGGCAATCTTCAAATCATTTTGTGCAGAAGTGTTGAATCTGTATCCCTTAGATTTTTACTCATGGGGACATTTGGAGCAGCTTTTGTTTGTCATGTTGAAATCTAATCTCATCAACAATTACTTGATAGAATTCAAGATGCAACGAACCAAATGCGAAATGACCCAAATCTGATCCGCCGAGTAGTTTCGTCGGCCTTCAATCTGAAGGCGAACATTTTGAATAATCCTTATAGCCTTAAAATTTCCATTGTCATTATGATTTGAACAAAAAATATAGATTTTCAGATGTTTGTTTCTTATTAACAAAAACGAATCGAATATATGTTCATAGGAAAAAAATGTTCATAATGAGTACAGCTATAAAAAAAGTAGGTCATATAGCTTGTTGAACACCTGACCTAATATATACCTGACTTTTTTCATAAACTCTTTTCCAGATAGATTCCTCACATTCATGGGCAATTTGTTGAACATCTCAATTCCCCAGTAACTCTAAAATTCTGAGTGTAACTTTTCATATGTAATGTAGTTATAAGCTCGTTCCTGTGTAGTTGTTTGTATAGAATGCATATACAAACAGTGAAAAGGTGAAAAACTTAGTTTTTCTTTGCAAATTTGCCATATTTGAGAATGTATGAAGGATATCAGTTGGAAAAGTGTCAGTATGCAAACACTAACTAATTATAAATCAAAACGTAATTCCTGCGGTTAGGTAGTGTAAGGAGAACAACTTTATTTTATTTTATATAACTTTTTGCTTTTTCAAGATGATTTAGAGGGAACGATGAAGTGTGAATAGGTTTGGTGGTTTTCTGTCGAGAAATCAGATGCATCTCTGAGTAGTGCATACATCGTCTTGTAAAGGTTCTTCTGTTATTATAGGGAGTATACTCATTTTTATTAGTCCATAATTTGTTTTTCTAATGTTCTGAAACTGTTTTCGGTGTTCGCTTGCGAGGTTGATATTATAAACTACATATATTGAATATATATATATATATATATATATATATATATATATATATATATATATATATATATATATACAGGGTGTACCAAGTTCGACGGCCTATTAGGCGTTTCTGGAGAACAAGACTTATTTGAAATCTGAAAATTGGGATTATTATATTGTTTGACATTATCTACCGAGCTAAAATATTCTTGGAGCCTGACCACTTTCAGTTATACAGGGAGCGAAAAAAAATGTTTCAAAAATTTTTTTTCGGTTTTTTTCTTTTAGAATTTGACAGAGTATGCAATTCTGAATACATTCGTACTCAAATCGTTGCATTCGTCGAAATACTTTCGGAAATATCGAGAAAAACCTGAAGAAAAAGAGAGAAAAGAGTATTCGGTATTATGCTTGTTATTCCTAATCTAGATACCTTAAGCACAAACCGTTTTCACATTTTTGAAGTCAAAGACTGTGGAAATATTGTACATTTTTAAAATTTTGAAAAACTCATCACAGGGTGTTCCAAATGTTGGGTCAAAAATTGGGATCAAGATTGGCCCATAACTTTCGTTTTTCAAATTAGAACCCTATTTTTTTATGATTGAGTTGGATTGTATGAAGAAAAATGATGATAGCGTTCTAACATGTTAATGCTCCTAAAATTGATAATTCTTGAGTTATTTAAGATTTTCTGATTTTATGTGGTACGTAGCGTCAAATTCATTTAATCTGTTCCATATCAACTATGACCTTGGTCATAGAAGATGAATTATTCCACTAGTGACACACACTTGAATACATCCGTACTCAAATCATTGCATTCGTTAAAATACTTCCCGAAATATAAAAAAAAAACTGAAAAAAAAAGGTAGATAAGAGTACTCGGTATAATGTTTGCTATTTCTAATCTAGATATCTTAAGCACAAACCGTTTTCACGTTTTTGTAGTCGAAGAGAGTGGAAATATTTTACATATTTAGAATTTTGAGAAACTCGTCACAGGGTGTTCCAAATGTTGGGTCAAAAATTGGGATCAAGATTGGCCCATAACTTTCGTTTTTCAAATTAGAACCCTATTTTTTATAATTGCGTTGGATTTTGCGAAGACAAATGATGATAATGTTCCATCATGTTGATACTTCTAAAATTAATAATTCTTGAGTTATTTAGTATTTTCTAATTCCATGTCGTACGTTGCGTCAAATTCATAAAATCTGTTTCATAACAACAATGATGAATGAATTAAAGAAAAAGGTGTGTCACTAGTGAGTTATTGGAATAATTTATCTTCTATGACCAAGGTCATAGTTGGTATGAAACAGATTTAATGAATTTGACTCTACGTACGACATAAAATCAGAAAATCCTGAATAACTCAAGAATTATCAATTTTAGGAGCATCAACATGTTGAAACATTATTATCATTTTTCTTTGTACAATCTAACGCAATCATAAAAAAATAGGGTTCTAATTTGAAAAACGAAAGTTATGGGCCAATCTTGATCCCAATTTTTGACCCAACATTTGGAACACCCTGTGATGAATTTTTCAAAATTCTAGAAATGTACAATATTTCCACACTCTTCGACTTTAAAAAAGTGAAAACGGTTTATGCTTAAGGTATCTAGATTAGGAATAACGAACATAATACCGAATACTCTTTTCTCTCTTTTTTTTCAGGTTTTTCTCGATATTTTTGAAAGTATTTCGACGAATGCAACGATTTGAGTACGAATGTATTCAGAATTGCATACTCTGTCAAATTCAAAAAGAAAAAAACAGAAAAAAAAAATTTTGAAAATTTTTTTTTCGCTCCCTGTATAACTGAAAGTGGTCAGGCTCCAAGAATATTTTAGCTCGGTAGATAATGTCAAACAATATAATAATCCCAATTTTCAGATTTAAAATAAGTCTAGTTCTCCAGAAACGCCTAATAGGCCGTCGAACTTGGTACACCCTGTATATATATATCTTGAGTCACAATATCAAAATTAGACAAAACAGAGATTTTTCAGTTACATTATTGTTTCAAAGAATGTTTGGTGCCATTATTTGATTTACCTCTGAGGTGCTGATATATATATATATATATATATATATATATATATATATATATATATAAGTCGGTTTAGAACATCTTTCGACGTTGACCGACGACTAATCGCCACTTCTCTCGGTCTCTACAGTCTTCGTTGTTCAAGTGTCTTTCACTCATGAACTTATTTACTATCTTCTGCCATTCCTGTTTGGGTCGCCCTCTCTTCCTTCTTGCGGTGGGTTCCCATTCTATAATTTGTCTAGGTAATCTTGTTTCAGGCATGCGTTGTATATGTCCATACCAGATCAGTTGTTTTGATTCTATTTCATCTGTTATGCTGCCTTCAAGACCCATCCGCTGTTTTATTACATCATTTCTTACATGATCTTTCCTAGAAATACATAAAGATCTCCTCACCGCATCCATTTCGACCACTTCTACTCTGTCTCTATATCCATGCTCTTCACCATTGTGTCATATATTCTGAATTTTCGCTTTTTCCCCATTTCCTTGCTCCAAAATACCCCATTCAGGCAACCAATGATCTTCTTTGCCTGAACAATACGTTTGTCGATCTCTTTCGCATCCATTCCGGTGTCATCAAATGTTACCCCTAAATACAAGTATTCGTGACAGTGAGATATCCTCTGTCCCTCCTCGAGATCCAAGTCTTTTCCTTCGCCTCCCACACACAGATATTGGGTTTTATTGATGTTGACTGAGAGTCCCCAATGTTTGTATTCTTCTACAAGTTTTCGCATCATATATTCCATGTCTTCTCTATCGTTAGATAAAACGACGTGGTCATCGGCAAATTGGAGCGTGTAAATGTATCCATCCTTGAGCTCTATACCCATCCTTTGGAATTTTCTCTTCCATATTTTCAAAGCTTTGGATATGTATATTTTGAGGGGGGTTGGTGAAATGCAACATCCCTATCTTAAGCCTTTAGTAACTGGAAACGCATTGGTAACATATCTGCCTAATTTAACTTTAGATTTTGAGTCTTTATAAAGTTCTTTTAATGCCTGTATGTATGTATGATTTATATTAGACTGCTCAAGTACTTCCCATAGTTTTGAAATTGGAATGGTATCATATGCTTTTTGAAGGTCCACAAACGTTATATGTGTTTCCATGTTTCTAGCTGCCCTTTTTTCAATGACCTGTTTAAGACAGAACACATTATCGGTACATGACCTTCCTGCCCGAAATCCACTCTGCTCTTCCTCTTCACTTTCTTGGAAATCCTTCTCTATTAGATCACGTAAGATCCTTCCGTACAATCGGCTCAATGTACTAGTTACGGATATGCCACGGTAGTTATTACAGTCTCTTTTATTTCCTTTTTTATAGATGGATGAAATGAAGGCTATTTTTCACTGTTCTGATACAGGACAACCATTGAGGCAGTGATTAAAGACATATGTTAGTCCCTTGAAAAGCTTTGTTGTTCCGTTTTTCAGCATTTCCGCATACACACCCTCTGGCCCACTGGATTTGTTGCATTTCAGGCTTTTTACTGCCTTCTCTAAAGTGCTGACTTCAATCCTTACTTCCTCTCCCTGTATATTTACACCATGCTCTAATATCATGCTCTAGAGTTTAGAACGATGACGATTTATTATGGTCTGAAATCGACATATACATTGCCTCTAGTTGGTTCAACGACTGCACTGGTTGAGAAACCCCTTTTGAAGAAGACCGTCAAAATTGACTTGGATGAGGAGCTGATGAGTAAAGCCCATTAAATTAAGCATAGATAAATAATAATGAAATTAAGTTATCTTCGAAAATACGAGAATTGTAAGAAAAGTCTTAATATCCTCTTGAAACAGCCTTGGCAGAGGATGTGACCAGCTGCTCAGAGTTTAATTCCGAGCTCTCTATATGAAAAACTAAATTTTTTTGGAAGTCTTATTTTTGTGGGGCCAATTCGTGCTAACGAAGAGGCGTATTTCGGTGAATCCATGTTAAAAATATATGTCCCTCTAAATTCAATGTTGGAGCATTCTATCAATGAGAAAGGTGAAGGAGATGCTCTCAAAAGCTCGTGATGAATCGAAAAAATCCTGCAACGAACAAGCCTTTATCCAGGCAATCGTGCACTCACTCAAAGAACTATAGAGACCTGCTGACACAGAAAGGTTCAGGTCCAACATTAATCAGCCGTGAACGCTCGAACGTAATCAACAATAATATAAAAATTCAACATTAGTATTTGCAGAATTTTGGACTATTGAAATATTAGTTTGAAGTTTACTAAAACTATTAATTTAATCTCGTCTCCATGTTTGAAATAAATGTTGAATCACAGGAATGTGGACAGAATGAAAGAACAGTGAGTTATGATTTTGCCAACGTTTCGGAACTGCTTTGTTCCTTTCTCAAGGCTAGAAAAATATTTATTAGCAATATATAAAACATAACAAAGAATGCATACCTCATCATACAACTAATAAAACCTTATATTTAAACCAATTATAGAAATCAGGAATGAACAACGGTTCTGACGTATGACAGTCAACTGAACAAAACTAAGCAATGTAATTAAAGTTGCGCACTCTATGGTACGATATATGTTGACACATCTTCACATATTTGGTCTCAGTCAAATTAATTTACTCCAACTACTAATACGATATGGGATAAAAATATAAAGGTCAATACACATACGATGACAAACACGAAACAACATGTGGAGACAAACAATTCTAAATTCTCATCCATTAGGTACTGTCATCTTCGATATCATGTAATCATAAACTGTACTTAAGTTATTTGTATCCTCTCTAAAATTCACTGTATTGTTCCTTCTAATATGTATCATCTCACTTACAATTCGTCTGAAATAATGTTGTTCATGATCCAGAATAGATACATTTTCAAAATCAAATCTATGTCCCTCTCTGTGTGTGTGTTGTGTAAGAGCAGTTTTATTCTCGGCTTCTGATCGTCTGCCATCATTTTTATGTTGTTGGATTCTGTTCTTCAAGTATTGCCTCGTTTGGCCTACGTAAACCTTGTTGCAATTCTGGCAAGGAATCTTATAAACCAGATTGGACTGCACACCAGGAGGGGTTGTGTCTTTCATGTTGGTGAAGAATTTTTTATTATTATCAAGGATGTTATAGAATGATGCCGTGCAACCAAAATCTCTAAATATGTTATGTAATTTGTAAGATAATCCAGGGAAGAGCACGAGCTTGAAATGTTTTGTAGTTACCCCAGGTTGTGAGTTAATGTGTGTGCTGTTCGTTGTATCAGTCCCTGTAATGACGTTCCTGCCATTGTTGGTAAGACAAACTTGATCTCGTTTGAGTTTGTAGTTGTTAATCACTTTTTTGATATAGTAAGGGGGGTAGTTGTCGCTCAAAATTATGTTCACTATTCTTGTAATATTCTTTTTCTCAAACTTTTCATGACTTAGTGATAGAGCTCTGTGAGCCAAATTGGTAGCTACATTTTTCTTTTGTTGGAAGCTGTGATTGGAAAGAAAGTTAAGGCATCTGCCAGAATTAGATGGTTTTGCATACCAATCTGTAATGATTTTGTTATTTTCT
>JAVSIQ010000229.1:0-150443 GCA_038502775.1 Hippodamia convergens
TTTGTTCTTCAGCAAATAATGGAAAAGAAAATATCGGTTGATCAGGAGGTGCACCTTGCATTTGTTGACCTGGAGAAGGCCTATGACTCCATCCCTAGGGCCCGTTTGTGGGAGGCTCTTAATGTTCTCAATACTGACGGGTCTCTTGTCTCTATGATTCAGGAATTTTATAAAGAAAATATATCTCGTGTCAGAATTGGAAGAGAGCTATCGGAGCCGATACTAACAACTAAAGGCTTAAGGCAAGGATGTAGTCTATCACCGCTTTTATTCAATGCCTATGTTGAAGTAGCTCTTAAACGTTGGAAGCGAAATTGTCAAGGCATGGGAATTCCAATTGGAAACGAACATCTTTTCTCGTTGAACTTCGCAGATGATCAGTGGTGCTGGCACAAGACTCTTTCGATTTAGAATTCATGCTGAAGAGACTCCACAATGAATATGAAAACTGGGGTTTACATGTAAGTTTAGAAAAAACAGAATATCTAGCTGTGAACACCGAAGCAAGATTTCAAGTTCTAATTAGTGATGAAGTTGCTATCAAACAGGTGGATAGTTTTAAGTATCTTGGAGTTACAGTGACCAAAGACGGCATAGGAAGAGAAGAAATAAGAAAGAGAATAAGAAATGGCAAAAGGATTATAGGATGCCTGAATAGTCTATGGTGGGACAAACATATTTCCCATAAGACTAAAAAACGAATTGGCCAAGCTTTTGTAGAGTCAACGCTTCGTTATGGCGCTGAACACTGGGTTATGGGTGCTGATATGAAGCGCAGTGTGTTAGCAGTAGAGATGGATTATTTGCGAAGAAGTGCTGGTATATCAAGACTGGAGAGGAGAACCAACTTTGAAATAAGGCAAATCATGAAAGCTGATGACACGGTGTTAGATAGAGTTGAGAGACAAGGTTTGAGATGGTTTGGACATGTTATAAGAATGCCTGAAGATCGATGGCCAAAAAGATTATTTGAGTGGACTCCTGTTGGCCGCAGAAGGAGGGGCAGACCAAGAAGATCTTGGATAGGGTTCATGAAGGAAATAATGACAGCTCGGAACTTACGACAAGAAGATGCATGGGATAGGGAGGTCTGGAAGAGGGAAACGGGAAGACGGCACTTAGCTGTACCTTAGGCTATAACATTGTATAATTTTTTATTATATTGTGTTGTAGTTTATATCCGTAATATAAATATATATATATATATATATATATAATATAATATATATATATATATATATATATATATATATATATATGTCTTGATAATACATATATATATATATATATATATATATATATATATATATATGTATTATCAAGACCTTCATCAAATAAACTTGCTTCTAGAATTAAAGTCGATTTTTAAAAAAAGTGATCTTAGAGTGTAAAAACATAAATTTCGTTATGCAGAAATTTTTGTTTATTGTGTCAAGTGTCAAAAAAAGCAACGTTCACTCGCATTTTTTTTATTTGAATGCATTATACATGTATTCCTTCTAGATATTTTCGCACTACTATTTTCATTAACGATCCGAACGAAACTGAAAACTGAACAATAGAGAGTTATCGAAACACAAATACAGGCCTCACTTTATTAAAGGAACCTGTAATAAAAAGATCCCTTAACGTTGGTCGGATATTTGAGCTATCGCAACGATTTGTAAGTTGACAACTTTATTATGACATTTCCTTTATTTTGACACTTGTGAGTTTGTGAGAAGCTGTTTAACCTAGAAGATTGCGAGAACTGTCAAAATAAGGGATCCTTTATTTAAATACGGCTGTCCCTTATTTAAGTTAAGTACAGGAGGCCCGTATTTTATTACAGGCCGCCTAAAAATCTTTTGCGAATGCGCATGAGTATATGTCAAAATAAGGGAAACTTTATTTAAGTTAGGCCTCTATTTGCGTTTCGATAATCTCTATTCTCTCTAGCCAGGGTGCATCTACAACTGTCGCAATGGTTTAGTTTATGATCGGGATTTATTAGAGAGTTGAAGTGCTGCCACTGACGTAGACGTTATAATTGACATTTACTCATGCGCAATCGTCAGTTTTTCACGTTAACGTTAGCGTCAGCTCAACGGTCGACGCAAACTAGCTTCCTTTCACGTATACGTTAAAAGCCAACGTACGTTACCCGAACGTTGAACGAATCTGCACGAAGAGTTGCGAACGTTTGAATTTTGACATAAAATTTTCTAACCCTAAAAATGATCTAGTTAGTACAAAAGTGTTCATTAGTTCGCTTTGAACTTTCTTCAAGTCAGTGGTTAGTGTTACAGGGTTTTAAATTTTAAATTAACGAAATGTTGAAAAGTAGATTTCGATTCAATGATGAATTCGACTTGCATTTGGCAGTATATGGCATTTGGGAAGTATATGGCCATAATCCATATGAAGACAACAAAAGGTGGATGCTTGTTCAAGTGAACATGATCCAGATAACTGGAAAGAGCATTAGTGTTAGGACGCTCAAAGATAGAATAAACAATTTAGTGAAGAAATATTCTATCAGAGCAGAGTCCTTGAAAGGAAAGTAAGTAAATAATAATTAGTTAATGAGAATACTGTTTGTCAGCTGTTGTGAATTTAAGTATTGTTTATAGTCATCAACATTCATTATCTTTGAATAGAAATTCAATAAGAGTAGTAAAATAGGTTTCCGTAAAATATTCAACAATTTCTAGATTTTCAGTAATGTATTGCAAAAGCAGCATAGTTTCATATCTATTCATTTTCATTTGTTTATCAAAACAGGAATATAGAACTGTTTTTCTAATTTATGAAATAAGATATGTCATTTTATTATATTGTAATTTGCAGGTCAGGAATTGAAATTCCTGTTTCTGAATCATTTCTGATTTACTTCATCAAATTAATCAGATGAAGACAAAGATGTGCCCAAAAGCATCACAATCAGAAACTCTTGATAGCAAAATGTGTTATCAAGAAGGTTTGAAGGCCAGAGAAACAGCATGTGCAAATCTATTAGGGATTGAAAATGGTAATATATTTTAAGCCATTTTATCAGAAAATTAGATTCCTTTATGAATTATGTATTTTCTCTTCACCTTTTAAAAATTTACAATGTAGTGAATGAGGTGATTCTCACAAAAACTTGATTTGCTCAATATCAATTTTCAGGCAGTGACAAATCACAAAGTGTTGTGAATTTTGAGAATATGGAAAGTGAGAAAAATAAAGAAAGCTTTGTCAACATTAATAATTTCGTTGAAATTGAACATGAGTTTGACTCTGAAGCCATGAGAGAAAAGGAAAATATTCCTTCCCCAATTGAAGAAGAGGTAGTTGAAAATCCTATCAGAAGAAGAACCTTGGCTCAAACAAATATAATGGGTTTGTATAATCTTAGAATAAAAATGAGAAATACTGTAGAACCTCGATTATACTGGCTTGCTTTATCTGAGGTTTGGAACGATTATCTGAGTTGCATGGGTAGCACAAGAGAGTTCAATTTCATACGTCCAAAAGCTGCTTGTGCTGCAAGGCATCAGTGTGATTGAAGGACGGCCGAACATATCTACATATTGTGTTACATATAATATATGTATGAACTTACATATCAAATTAATTTTTACGTAACCTAGGATAATCATGGTTTTTACTATACTCAAACACTGTACAGGGTATCCCAAATTGCTTGATTTGGCTGTTTCTGGTATTTCTAGACTAGATAGGTAAAAACGTTGAAAGGAGTCCTGGGCTTGATTTTCGTGAAAACTGCAATAGTGAAAACCGTTTCACGATATCTTCATTTGTTTTGAAGATATAACATTTTGAAATTTTTTCGATTCAGAAGATGTGCCATAAGTTTTTCATTTTCGAAAATATCTGAAAAAGATAAAAACTTTCAACAAGCACTGAATAAACATAATTTTAAATTTTTTTATGAAATAAAATGAAAAAAATGCGTTCGTATTTGAAAAAAGTGTTTTTTTTTCCACGAGAAAAAAAAATTTAATAGTTTCTTATTTCCGGGAAAAAAGCGCTTCTAGAAAGTATTAATCGTTTTCAGATATTTTTGTAAATGAAAAAGTTATGGCACATTTTCGAAATCGAAATTAAAAAGAAAAAATGAAGATATCCTGAAACGGTTTTTACTAATGGTGTTTTCTCAAAAATCGAGCCCAGGACACCTTACGAAGTTTTTACCTATCTAGTCCAGAAGTACGTAAAACAGTTAAAATCAAGCAATTTGGGATACCCTGTACAGTACAACTTCGATAGTTTGGACAGTCGGTAGCCCAGACACTCCAGTACATTTATACATTTTTTAACAAAAAATCATCAATCTCAATTCACGAATCATAACAAATATAATATATTTAAATTTGTTTAGAAAGAACAGAAAATCAGAAACAATAAAATCTTTCTTCAACAAAAAATCAACAATCTCAATTCACGAATCACAACAAATATAATATTATAGGTTAGCTTTAGGTCAGGAAATATTGACACATGGCAGCACTTCAACTCTTTTTTCACCGAAGCACGTGAACGTTATATTTGACGTTATTTCTCACGTTAACGTTCACGTTCGGTCTTACGTGCTGTGCGCACTTTAACTCTCTACTACCTACGTCCGACAGAATTACGGAAAAAACCATCCTTAAGTATACTCTGGGAAAAACCTTCTTATCAATACGCACTCGCACGCAATTCGTTATAGAAAGAATTCACTTAGTTTTTAACAGGGTATTTGGATTCAAGGTGCAATGACATATACGAAATTCGTTGTACAGAGAAATTCGTTGTAGAGACGTTCGCTGTAGGGAAGCTCCACTGTATATATATATATATATATATAATTACATAATACACCCCCTGTATTCTGAAATACCCGATACATTGTAACTTCATTTGTTATTGAATATGTCCATATTAACTTTAGCTGACTAAGCACACGTGCCGCTTATCTTATGCTGAATACATCGTAAATACCGAAGGTATAAATAGGCACAAGAATAATTTGTCAGTCAAGAATAGTAGTAATAATTGTGAGACTAGTGTCTATTGTCCCTTATCAAACGTTCTAAATAAAGCTGTTTTTAAAAACGGTGTTTTTCCCTCAAACAACATAATTGGCGACGAGGTCTGGGATTGTGCCAGTCTTCTTGAAGTATCCAATCCAGAACTCCAGGAGTCTTCAGTTTCAACTGTTAAGGTACAACCGAACGAGAGAAAAACGGAGTCCGATCGACAGGGTAGCGCCATCGACGACCCCTAATACAAGAACGAGAGGGTGAGCAATATCACTGTCCTTACTCTATTTCTTCCCAGTTTTATATTGACCTGGTCCAAAGTCATTTCACTCTTTTCCCAAGTTTTGTGCGTAAAACTTGTACAGTTTTTTTGAAAGTTTTTCTGATATAAAAACTAAGTATTTTACTGAAATATTATTGTATAATTGATAATTAATCTACATATTTCAAAATAGGTGAAAAAGATTCAGAAATATCAATCGCATTGAACGATTTGATAAATTCAATATCTGAGTTGAAAATAGAAGACACAAATATGGCAGACTTAACTTTTCCTAGAGAATTTGAAATCTCCTACCGAAATTCGATGGAGACAGAACAAAATTGAATTCATTTTTAGCTGCATGTGACGATTATATCTCACAATTTCAGAATGCTGAAGCAATCGTAAAAACGTATTGTCTCAATCTAATAAAAAGTAAATTTGTTGGGAATGCAGAAGCAGAATTTCATACTTCCAATGTTCCAAATACATGGATCAGTATAAGAAATTTCCTAATAAATAAATTTGGTGACCATGCAAATCTCGATGTATTGAAAAATCAATTGCAATTCTTAAGAAAGAATCCCAAAGATGATATTTTGAACTTTATTGGAGAAATAAAAGCTTTGAAAATCAGAATAAATTACAGAATAGACGCAGATGTCATGAATGCGCAAATGAAAATTTTACATAAAGATTTAACTAACGATTTAGCGAAAAACGTATTAATAAGTAACAGTCCCTTTGAATTACAGACAACCCTGATTACTACACCTGACTTAACTTTCGATCAAGCCATACAAATTGTTGAGAACTATGTCTCACAAAAATCGCAAATAGAAATGATGCGGTCGTGGAGAAATCCGCCCACGAATAATTATAATATTAATAAATCGAAAACTAATCCCCCATTTAAAAATTCAAATAATGTTTCCCAGTATCAAAACAATCATTTCAGAACACCTCACTATTCCTACGATCCAAGACCAAATTTCAATCATCAATTCCCTTCGCAACCAATCCAATTTAAACAAAGAAATGTAAATACTCATTTTCCTACTGCGAGACAAGTTTTTAGTCCCACAAATAAATCAAATATGACGAATGTTTTCAAACCAAATCCCAATCAGAGAATTAATACTCCTCCAGAAAAAATGTCGGTCCAAACGAGAAATTATCCTCAGAAAAGAAGCAATTATTCAACTCAATTTAATCCAAATCCACAAAGAAATTTTAATAATTATCGAAATACGAACTATCATAATAATTCGAACAATGACTTCATTGTTGAAGAACTAACGAATGTTAATTCAAATGAACCAAGTAGAAATTTTCCAAAAGCAGGCCCAAGCAACGAATTGACCTAAATCAAACTTTTGATAACAAAAATCAATTACCTTTCATAGAATTCCAAAATCCCTATTGTAAGTTGTTAATTGATAGCGGATGTTCTGTTTGTCTTATTGATCCAAAATTTGCTTATAATAATTTTCCACATAATATTTTCGAGGAAAAAACCTCTTTAACAGCTTGTATGAAAACGGAAAACTCAAATGAAAAAGTATTATTACCAGTTTTTGATGAATTTCGCATTAATGATATGATTCCTTCATTCTCTATAAATTCCATAAAAACTATGACGGTCTAATCGGAGCAGATTTCTTAAATAAATATGGACTTAGCTTAGATTTCAAGAATCAAATACTTTATAATGAATATTGTAGAATTCCTTTTCAATATCAAAAGGTGTGCCAAAATCCAGTAGATATTCCAGTGGATTTGTCCCATTTAGGCCCTAACATTAGAAATCAATTAATGAAAATTTTCCAAACTAATATTGATGCTCTCCAATTACCTGGTCAACCTTTGAATTTTTCAAATCAAATAAAGCATAAAATTAGGACAGTTGATGAAATACCTGTCCATTGTAAAATTTATAGATATCCTGAAATACATAGAGAAGAAGTGCAGAATCAAATCAAAGATATGCTTGAAAAGAAAATTATTAGGCCTAGTATTTCCCCTGGTCCTTTCCTGTAGTAATTGTTCCGAAAAAACGAGACTTATCGGGTAAAACCAAATGGCGAATGGCCATCGATTATAGAAAACTTAATGATAAAACTATTGATGATAAATACCCGTTACCACAAATAGATTCCATATTAGATAAATTGGGAAATAAAAAATATTTTACAACGCTTGACTTAGCATCTGGATTCCATCAGATCGAATTAGATCCAGAATCAATTGAAAAAACGGCTTTTACTGTTGAAAACGGTCATTATGAATTTTTGCGAATGCCTTTCGGATTGAAGAATGCCCCAGCGACGTTTCAAAGATTAATGAATAATGTTTTGAGAAATTTTATTGGAAAATGTTGCTATATTTACATGGACGACATAATTATTTTTTCAGATACCATTGAACAACATCTAGCAGATATCCATAATATCTTAGAAACTTTTAAGAAAGACAATTTGAAAATACAATTAGATAAATGTCATTTTTTCAAAACAGAAATTGAATTCTTAGGTCACATTATTACACCAGAAGGAATAGAACCTAATCCAGATAAATTAGAGGCGGTTAACAATTTTCCTATTCCGAAAACTACTAAAGCAATTAAATCATTTCTTGGCCTTGTCGGATATTACAGAAAGTTCATTCCGAATTTTGCCAAAATAACGAAACCTTTAACCGTGTGTTTGAAAAAAAATGCTAAAATAAATATCGATGATCCTAAATATATTGAAGCATTCGAAATTTGTAAAAGAAGTCTTCTTAATTATCCGTTGTTGAGATTTCCAGACTTCAAAGAAAAATTCATTCTTACGACAGACGCATCTGGATTTGCCATAGGATCCGTTTTATCTCAAGGTGAATACCCATTGAATCACCCAGTTTGCTACGCGTCCCGAACCTTGAACTTGGCTGAAACGCGTTACAGCACAATCGAAAAAGAATTACTTGCAATTGTGTGGTCGTGTAAACACTTCCGGCCTTATTTGTACGGGAGAAAATTCACAATTTATACGGATCATAAGCCTTTAGTTTGGCTATTTTCACTTAAAGAACCAAATTCCCGCCTTATGCGATGGCGTGTTTTGTTAGAAGAATTCGATTATGAAATCAAATACAAAAAAGGATCATCCAATAATGCAGATGCTTTAAGTAGAATAATTTTGGAAAAAGACAAAAGCTTCAAAGATTTTCTACGAGAAAATGAATACGGAAATATTGAAAATGTAAATTATATTGAAACCTTAAATGATGATTTATTCAATGCACCCAGAAATTTCGCATTAGCTCATTGTGTATCGGAAGATTTATTTATGAATAAAGGCATTGCACGAGATTTTAAAGATAAATTTGGAAATGTAAATGAATTGAAAGCGCAAAATAAAAAAGTTGGAGAAGTAGCATTTCTGAGACATAATAACCGAAATATTTATTATCTTATTACTAAAAAATTCCATTATGATAAACCAACGTATGAAAATGTTTTTAATTCTCTTTTATACTTGAAAAAATTAATGAAGTCAAACAATGAAACTCATCTAGCTATACCACGAATAGCATGTGGTCTAGATAAATTGAAATGGGATAAAATATACGATATGATTCAATACATTTTTGATGATTTAAATGTGAAAATAGTTATATATCACCCCGATGATGAAATCGGAAATAACAATTTGATAGATAATTCAAATGGTTTAAATAATAATTATGAAGATGATAATGTTGAATATAATAATATTAACTTACTAGACGTAAGAAATATATTTATGATGATATTGATTATGAATTGAGTTTATTTGAAAATGAAGAGATAAATCCTATTGAAGATGATCTTATATCAATTATAAATAATGTAACAAATGAAGAACTAGATGAATGCCTAGAATTATTAGATCCAAGTGATAATGGAAATTATGATATTATTGATGAAGATAATGAAGATTTACCAAATATTGTGAAAAATGAAGATTCAAACAAAAAATCAGGAAATATAATTATTCACAGTGATGTCACAGTACATAGTAATATAGAAAATCCTATTTTAGAGATCCCTTATACAGAGAGAAGTCTTAATTCTTCCCATCACAAATTATTTTCAAACAAGGATCCACATATAATGTAGTAAAAATCAAATTATTTAATGATAAATTGAGATTCCGAGTAGTGATTAATTCTGTAGAAAAAGATTTATACAATTTCTTACATGAGTATGTTCGATCCAAGCATCCCTATACTATTTATTTTATGTCCCCAGAATTAGAACAACCCCTTATTCGAATTTTGCAAAACAAATTTGATTATAAGACTCTTGACTTGAAAATTTCCCGAATTCTTTTAGAAGACGTTGAAGATAAAGACGAACAACTTCTTAGAATCCAACAGTATCATGAAACTAAAACTGTTCATCGTGGCTTACGAGAAAATTTAATTAGCCTCAAAAAGAAATATTATTGGCCTAACATGAACAAAGATGTTCAAAGTTATATTAATGCATGTGAAATTTGTCAGAAAAGTAAATATGAAAGAACACCTATTGAATTACAATTTAAGCCTAATCCTATTGGTTCGAAACCATTTACTCACATCTATTGTGATACAATTCGTTTTAATCAAAATTATTGTCTTAGCATTGTAGACTCATTTTCGAGATTAGGACAATGTTACCCACTCTTACAGAAAACAGGTACAGAGATTATTGACAAATTATTAATTTACTTCAGTCATTATGGTATCCCAATCAAAATAACATGCGACAATGGATTAGAATTCAAAAACAGTGTCGTACAAGATTTCTGTAAAACTCATAAAATAGAAATTCATTATATAACTAATTATAATCCGAATTCAAATGCATTAGTAGAACGTTTTCATTCGACATTAATCGAGCAATTAAGAACCATTGGAACAACTAACACATTTCAAAATAGAATTTCCCAGGCCCTATTGAGCTATAATAACTCAAATCACTCGAGTCTAGATATGACTCCAATGCAAATAATCAAAGCAGATTTAAACTATTCTCTTCCAATTGAAATGAGTCATAATGAAAAAGTGGAAAATTATATTCAAAATTATCGGGAAAACTTGAATGAAATATCAAAACACTTAGAGTCAAAGAATTTGAAAAATGTAAACCGTTTAGAAAAAATTAATGAAAAACGTAAAGCCGAGAAAGATCATCCCTTAAATAAAAATCCTACTTATATCAAAACCCCCATTACAAGAAAACTTGATCCTGTTTATAAAAAGATAGAGGCTCGCGAAATAGATACGCATAGAATTCAAGATTCCAAAAATAAACACGTCTATCATAAGAGAATTTTAAAACAAAGAAAGAAATAATATCATTTTGTTTCAGATCGAAAATGGATCTTTTTAAGAAATCATTAGTTTTGTGCATCATAATGAATTGCAACTATTCTATGGAAATTATACCAGTAGAAAATAATGTATTACCAAT
Organism: Hippodamia convergens; assembly: GCA_038502775.1. NCBI lineage: Eukaryota > Metazoa > Arthropoda > Insecta > Coleoptera > Coccinellidae > Hippodamia > Hippodamia convergens. Next base: position 10,754 of record JAVSIQ010000229.1, read on the forward strand.
ATATCTTGGAAAGGCATATGTTAATGATAGAAATTTACAATTTATTTACCACATAGATTTAAACATAATAGCAGATTTAATATTGAAATATCAGAAAGAAGTTAATAAATTTTCTAATTTTCAATTGGGATTCGCCCAAACGGCCAACTATAAATATTTGAAACATTCAAATGATATAAATTTTAATACTTTGGAGGAATTATTGAATGAAAAAATTAGGATCAAAAGAGGATTGATTAATATAGGAGGAAAAATTTCTAAGATTCTATTTGGAACACTGGATTCGGATGATGAAGAATTGTATAAGAATTACTTCGATAGTATTTCCAAAAATGAGGATGTTCTGATGAGAAACCAAAAGAAAATTGCAAATATCGTTAATGAACTCAAAAATAAATACATTGATAAATTTAATAAAATGTGGGGAAACTTTAAATTACTTCAAAATATACCTTTACTACAAGAAGTACAGCAAATGCATTTATTTACTTTCCAACTCAGAGAGATCAAAAATACCCTTGATGAAATTCAAACAGCAGTAAGCTTCGCAAGGTTACATCTATTACATGAGTCGATTTTACCTTATTCCAAATTTTCAGAATTAATAAAAAATAATACTATTATACCTTTACACCATTTGAAAGACTATTATCAATTATGTCATACCAAAGTTGTGTTTAAAAATCAAATATTACTATTTCTTATATCGATTCCTTTAGTGAATTTGAAAAGCTTCAATCTGTACAAGTTACATTATTTACCACAAAATAATTTAACCATTCCTTATTCCGATCGTTACTGGCTCACTCAAAAAGAAATCCTAAAATGGTCAACACAACGATGTTATCCTGTAGAAGAAGACTTTCTCTGTAATCAAGATTCTCTGACAGAAGCACCAAACTGCATCAAAAATCTTTTGAAAAATCAAAAAGAAGACTGTCCCAAATCAAGAAGCATCGATCCTCCCGATATTAAATTGTTAGAAGATGGAAATGTATTGTCGATTCATAATTCGAAATTAATGGAAATATGCCAACATCAAATCAAACATCATTTCACTCCTCCAATTGCGATTATCAAAACCAAATGTACGTTGAGCAACGACAAGAAAGAGATTACCCCGACTACTTCAACGGAAGAAGAAAAATTTATTATTTTACCAAAAATGGAGCCGTTATCCCACAATGAATCCCTAGAAGAAACCAACAAGAAGGAAGACATCCCAGATATAGAATTGGAAGAAATCCACCACTGGAGTCCACAACCTTCAAGATTTTTATTTTATTTGATCATTGCATTATTAATTTTTATTACTTGCTTATTATTATTTTATTATTTTAGAAAAGGGTTCTCCAAAGCTACACCTACAAAAGGTGATACCTTTGACTTAGGCGGGGAGGAATTACATAATACACCCCCTGTATTCTGAAATACCCGATACATTGTAACTTCATTTGTTATTGAATATGTCCATATTAACTTTAGCTGACTAAGCACACGTGCCGCTTATCTTATGCTGAATACATCGTAAATACCGAAGGTATAAATAGGCACAAGAATAATTTGTCAGTCAAGAATAGTAGTAATAATTGTGAGACTAGTGTCTATTGTCCCTTATCAAACGTTCTAAATAAAGCTGTTTTTAAAAACGGTGTTTTTCCCTCAAACAACATAATTATATATATATATATATATATATATATATATATATATATATATATATATATTCTTATGAAAAAGAGAGCTAAAATAATAAAATAAATGTTGAAACGAAAAGTACTTAAGCTGAGGTGAAAAAAGAACGGGGTATCATAACATTCTTCGTATGATACTATAGAATCATACGATACTATCATCACTAGTATCATACCTGTCTCCCCGTAAAAATATAACATAAATAACGTTAATAAATAACATAAAATATTAAATATCAGGAAAATCTTGAAAGACATCAGTGTGATCATCTTCATGTTATCCGTCGATGGGCTCGGATAAACAGATTCTTCCCAAAACGACTCGCAATTCTCAATCTGAAATAAAAAAAAAAACAAAAGCAGGAAAGAAACCGATTATTCAGAATAAATCAAATGCATTTGCTACTTTAAAAAACATCAACATTAAGATTTCTTGGCCAAATAATGTTCGGAGGTTCATAAATATTTATGACAGAAATGTCACAAAATTTGAAAGAAATGACAGAAAAACTCTATCAATTTCCTCTTTCCGAATCTGTCAAAAATCACGAACTTACAATTCTTCAACATAACAAGCTAAATTTGTAAAAAATCAATTAATACATAACCTTTCAACTGTCCTCTTTCACGAGGATTTTTTCTGTTGCCGTGTGGGTTTCTTGCAGAAGAATCACTCCGATACTATGTTCATCAGCTAATTTGGAGACGTAATCAAACTTGTCTTTCGAAATTCCTTCGATATTCAAATTCAAAATCCATAAATTCTTGCTCTCTGGTCGTGAGGGTTTTTCAAACCGTATACGACCTTCCAGGTGATGATTTTTCGGCACTTCAAATGTTTGAAAAGACCGCTACGGGACCCCAATGAAAGGCAATCATCTCCCATAGATAAACCAAACAGAACCAAAAACTACGACACATTCCGAGAATTGCCATTCTGACAAATGTGAAACATAAGTGCCTTCCACAACCAATTTCTTGTAATGAACCAAAACAAATTTTCATTATTAATTAATTTTGTTTCCTCTGGCATGAGGGTCATGCTGGACTAACTGCCAACACATTTGCTACCATCATTTAAAAGTTTTTAGAGATTAATATTATACCCCAAAAAAACTCTACTAGTAAAGTCATTTTGTATAGTGATGGTTGCACTGGACAAAACAGAAATTCAATTCTTGCCAATGCACTTTTCAACTTTGCACAAAAGCATGGGATTACAATTGAGCAAAAATTTTCAGAAAAAGGGCATACGCAAATGGAGTGCGATTCAATGCACTCCACAATCGAGCGAAAACTAAAAAACCGAGTCATAAATGTCCCAGCAGACTATGTCAATATTTGTCAAACTGCTCGTATAAATCCGAAACCCTACGTGGTGGAGTACTTGGATCATACATATTTCAAAAACTTTCAAGAAGTTCAATACATTAGTTCCATCCATCCTGGTAGATCGTCAGGTGATTCTACTGTAACAAACATTAGAGCACTTCAGTATAATGAACACGGAATTCTCTTTAAAATCAGGCATACAGAAGAATGGATGCCTTTGCCTTACAGAATCACGAAAAAAAAATAAAAAAATCTGGAATTTAGAAGAGTTGCCGTTAATGTATCCGACTCCAATACCAATCGGAAAAATTTCAACACTGAATGGACCTTAAATCGTCAATTCCTAAGGACTTTCATTTTTTTTTTCGATAACTTACCACATTTGTAAAATGCCTCTTTCTTTTTGTCTTTTGTCTTGTGTTGCCGTCTTTAAATTTTTTTCATACTTAAGTTGCACAATTAATTAGATTACTGCCTATCTCCTGATGCCAACCCATGCTCAGGGAACGCATATTACCTAACTCCCAATTTTTCAAGAATAAAGCCTATTTTTGACAAGAGCAAGTATTTTCTATGTTGTAGCATTAAACAAAATAAAATATTTTGGAAACTTACCTTGTTTTATTATTATTTTCTAATTCTGACAAGTTTTTGCATCTCCTGAACAATTTAAATTTTTGGAGTTAGGCCATTTGCCGACGGGTTTTCGTGCTTGTCTCGGAATTTTGTGGGAATTTTCAGTTTTTTCTTTAGACTTGATATGCAATAATTTCGGTAACTATGCAGAACTAAAAGAACTGTGTCGGCGCTGTTTTTGGGTCTCAGATCACGAAAATGAAAACGAGAAGTATAGTTTGCTTGCACCTAATTTTCTTCTGGTTTCATCGACAGTTGTCAGAAATGTTTTATCTTGTTTATTTCGAAATATCCCTGAACAAGAATGCCCGTTTTTTCGTCAAAAACGAAAACTACCTCATTTTCTTCATCAATCACCATAGTGAAAGAGATGATTTTCATTAAAATCATACCGAATGATAGTGGGTTCAATCAATTTGAAAAAACGAAAAACCCACTGGATTTTATATGGTGGGGAAATTCTATACCAAGCCTGATGTACGATGAATATCGAATAGGTTAATTCAAGTGGAAAAAAATACTATTGACTATGGGGAAATTCATGATAGTATTTCTGAGGAATAATTGCAAGATAATATTATTGAACATTGTTTCAGAATACAAAAGATGTCGAACGAATTGGAAGATTCAAAATGGAATGAAATTTTCGAAACAATAGGGCTGTCAGAGTTTCATTTGCCGAAATGCGTGTTGAAACTATTGGATTATGCGGGTTACAATAATATTCCTGCCTGAGAGTCAGTGAATGAAGATTTTAAAAAAATTGAATCATTTGCGATTGGCACGTTGTCGAAAATTTTGAAGGACGATGATAATGAAGAAATTTTCGGAAAATTCAGAGATAATATCGAATTATTTAAGATTCAGCCGGGACATAGAAAGCTTTTGCATATAGTATCAGAGCATTGTAAAAAATATCTCCAGAAGAAACAGTCACAAAAAAAGCTGAGCTCGGAACAACCTCATACTTTCAGCCATAAAAGAAAATTATATTCCCAAAATTTAGGCGCTCATCCGCATTCATCTAAGGCCGCAAAGGTTGAAAATATAAATGAAAACATTCTTGATACAGATAATGAAAAAGAAAAATTACATATTACAAGAATAGTAACATCATATCAAATGAAATATTTAAATACAATAACTGACAAAAACCTAAGAGAAAACTGTTAACGTAAATTAGACAATGTAAAAGTGGATATTCAGATAAATTGTGCAATCATTCATTGCATCATGTGCTCATTTGTTTGTAGAGCATATTCAGTGACAGATAATGGCAAAAAAAATGGGTGTTGTCGAATATATATATATATATATATATATATATATATATATATATATATATATATTAAGGAAAAAAGCAAACTAGTTATTCAGAAAAACAAAGAGGAAAAACCACAATATATGTATGTTCATTGTTGGAATGATTCTCTAGACCTATTGTAACGTTTTGTATTTTATATATTTTTTACAGATCCTTGAAAAAGGTTATAAATATAACCGAAAGCTTGGAATGATATAAAAGTGTATCACTTACCTCTAACAGACTGATATTTCCCGATAAATATTGAATCTTTATATATATATATATATATATATACGCATTAGACTATCTTTACCAAGCCCGCCATAAGACACAGGTGAAGTGAAGCCAGGGTGTGCGGTGATACAAGGGGGGTGTGTATAATTTATACATTTGGGAGTACGTATCACAACCCATTTGAAGCCTGTCATATGGTAATGCCAAACCAAGCCTTTTTGTGTAAAAAATAGATGATTGACGGTCTATGGCAAGCCCGAGCAGTGTTGCCAAAATATTCCAGTTGAATATTGCGTCTGAATTATTCCGCTGTATTATTTTCGATTTGTTTCATATTCAGATATATACATGCGACACAAGGTTCAGCCAACCGAAGCCACGAATTGAGTCATTGGTTGTACAATGAGGGTGATACCATTTCATAAGGAAAACGCTACGATTATTTTCTGTGAAATATTGTTTCAAATCTTCATGTAGTAAAAAGAATTCAAAATTTCCTTTATTCTCCAATTTTAATTCAATGTCATTTCAAGTCAATTACTTGAAAAAAGCTTTCACGTCCGTTGCGTACGTCATAAGTTTCATGCGAATACCTGATGAGACTTTCTATTCAAAACTATTCGTGGATAAAAAAGTAGATACTCGAACGACACTAGAATCTCGGAGAGATTTTCTTTCGAAAATTTCAAAGGGTAACGCAATTATTAATTGTTTTCAAATACAGGTATCCCACCAATTCAGGTCGTTGTATTATTTTTGGAAAGGAATCGAAATTCACATTTGAAATTTCGAGATCCAGTTGGACTGAAAGTAACACTTTCCACTCTTCAAATCGAAATGAAGCTCTCTTTGATCACGGATAACCTTAATTTGACAAGATGTTTTTGTGTAAATGCTTGAAATTACAAGTCATGATATAGTGCATACCGTGAGTCTCAAAATTGATGACAACGAGAAGTCATAATTGAATATATTGCATTGAAAGATATTGTAGGTGTGCAGATATCACAATTAAAATAAAATCCGTATTTTTTGAGAAATGCTTGAAATCAATTTTCTCGGTCATATTTCGAATTTTGGTTTTCTTAAACATACGAACAGAAGTGGCGATTAACTGTTACGAAATGTCTTTCTTTTGTTAAAAACATTTTTAGTCGCAACTGTTCTCTATAACATTCGAGTTAACTCTCTTTCTGCTTATAACCTATAAATAGACAGTGAGTAGGGTGGGATTAGGAAAAAAGGGGGTCAAAGTAATGAAACGCTTTTCCTCCACCAAGGGTCTTCAAATAATGCCGTGAATTATCTTGGAATCCTTTTTTCAAAAAATTTTATGTTGAATCTAAATTTCGTTAAATAGTTTTGTCACTGGATATTTCGCTTATCATATTGAATTCTGAATAATATTGATGAGTAAACCCTGTTTGTATTTCGTATACAATAAGCGGGAATAACACCACTAACATAAAATGTATATCTCCTGAAATATTCAAGAGGAACATATTTGTTGGTAACATTTCGAATTCAACTCTTCTCAAAACTACAAACAAGGTCCAATTCAGAATTCACGTTCGAAATGTTGTCCATTCAGTTCGAGACATATCGATCACGACCAGACTCCGTTGTCTAAACAATTTCATTAGGATCTGAACTATGAAAAACTTAACATACTTTGATTCGCAACTGTTCTATATTTCGTTAGCGTAAATTTCTTTCTTAATTAAACCCCATAAATAGTAATCTAATGGGAAGATCTGGAGATCGAAGCGGTCGAAGAAATCGACCCCTAGTTCACCAGCAACATTCCTCAAATATTCTTGACGAATTTTCTCTGGTGTTAGCAAATTTTCCCTGTACCAATTATTGAATGCGAGGTGCAATTCACGCAAGAAATTTTCGACTAGGTTTTCAAATGAAATATCTGAGTTGGTCATCTGTGACAAGGCAGAATACAGTTAGTGGAAATTGAAATACATAGTCTAAGATCCCAGGGCCGCCAGACGTTACTTATTTTTGAAGTAACGAATTTTATAGTATAGACAGTCTTATATGTGTTAAATAGTGTGTGCATACTCGCTAGCTTGGCTAGGCGGCCCGTTCGCAGGTAGCAGGTAGAAAAAGTGGACAAAAACATACCGAACTTTTCTTAAATTCGAAGAACTGATTTTTATATATGTCACGCAGAATATTATGAAAAATAAATATTTCATATTGCCAGACAGTTTCCGTGGACCGAAATTCCTCCCAGACGCTTCAAATTCCAATAAAAAAAATGACAGGTTAGAAACATTGTGTCATTTTGACAACTTTCGAAATCAAACGACAAAATTTCTAGCTCCTCCAAGGATGGAGGTTTGGTCGTTGGGCCAGCAATCCAACACCAAAAAAGTTCAGAATGGTGCTGAATTTCTCATTCAACAAGCCTCGGAATAGGAGTGGTAGTATTCAACGACGTGAGTGAATGAACTAAAAATGAGAATGATTACTTGAAATGTACAGGGACTATTGAGCACCAGGAGATCATTGTTGATGGAGTTGTTTGTAACGTAAGAGTTGGATTGGAGATTGAAAATGAAGTAGCAGGACAGTTCGGAGACATAAAAAGGATTGAAAGGCTTATGAAGAGAACTGGGTATACGGCATCGAGCTGTTTCTTGATGATATGTATTGTAGATTGCATATTGTTAAGCCCAGAATATACATATACATACATACATAGAAACATTGTTGCGAAATGGCCAGATTCAGCACTTTTGTTAGATTCGAAGCACTGATGTGGATATATGTAACGCAAAATATTATAAAAAAATAAATATTTCATATTGCTAGACCGTTTCCGTCGGCCGTAATTCCTCCCAGACACTTTAAATTTCAATAAAAAAAATCACAGAAACATTGTTGCGAAATGGCCAAATTCAGCACTTTTGTTGAATTTGCAGCACTGATTCTTATATATGTAACGCAAAATATTATAAAAATAAATATTTCATATTGCCTGACCGTTTTCATGAGCCGTAATTCCTCCCAGATGCTCTAAATTTCATTGAAAAAGAAAAACTTTTTTAAAGTCGAAGTCTTCAGGGGATCATTTCGATACTTTTTATGGAAAGCCAGACCAATCCCAAGGGCCAAACATTCTGCCAGACACAATCAAAATTTTGTTAGGTCCCTAGAAACTATTGATTTTTTTGCCTACAAAATGTATGTTTTCAACATCAAATTATGGTAATGACAATTTATTATTATAATTATAACAGAAATAAAAAAATATGATCTTTTTCATCTTAGTCCTAATCTTCATTGTCAGCTTAACTCGATGGTTAACTCGTACCTGGCGTTTTACAATATTTTTATTGATAGAGGTTTCGTAACTATGGGTTCTTCGAATTTCCTTCAATAAAAAATTCCTCGAACACAAACCAATAGGCGGATTTCTTTGTGTGATACAATTTCGTGTGGGCAATCATTCAAAAAAATCTATTTTCTTTGTTTTCACGAAACTCGACTTCTAATCATCTTCAGGGTATCGTGAAAAGGCTCCTGTGAAAATATTAGCTTTGAATTTTAATATTCAAAGGTCGCTCATCTATGATTTCCATTTTCATTGCTGATGGCAAGAGGAGAATTTCTTTTTTCAATAAAAAGTTTTTTGTTCACGAACCAATTGAGTCACTGTGTGATACATTTTCATGTAGGGAACTAGATATTCTACAAAATTTCGATAAAACCACTCGATCAAGAGTTATTTAAACTTTTTCTTCAAAAATACCTCTATATATATATATATATATATATATATATATATATATATATATATATATATATATATATATATATATATATATATATATATATATATATATATATATATATATATATATATATATCTATTAAAGGAGATTTGCCGTAAATATCAAATTTTCAAAATTATTGTTTGGGTACTCGGCATAGGGCTTCAATTATTCAACACAACAATTGGTCTTTTAACATCTATATTTCGGTCCTTAGTTTGGGACCTTCATCAGGATGCTACAAAAATCACGTCAATGGGCAAAATTAATACAATTATATAAAAAATCTTACATAGGACAAGTTGTGAAATGAATGGCGAAAGGCAGCATTCAATAGAAAACACTTCTCATTAAGATTGAACCATGAATAATTCAACTATCCCGAAAAGTGCATTATAAAAAAGTTAAAACTAAAAATGACATAGCAGAAATGGTCGTGTCAGATAAAATAGAATCTGACATAGAAAATCGTCAATTTTATGACGATTATTCATGGTTCAATCTTAATGAGAAGTGTTTTCTATTGAATGCTGCCTTTCGCCATTCATTTCACAACTTGTCCTATGTAAGATTTTTTATATAATTGTATTAATTTTGCCCATTGACGTGATTTTTGTAGCATCCTGATGAAGGTCCCAAACTAAGGACCGAAATATAGATGTTAAAAGACCAATTGTTGTGTTGAATAATTGAAGCCCTATGCCGAGTACCCAAACAATAATTTTGAAAATTATATATATATATATATATATATATACAGGGTGAGTCGGGAGGAATGGACCAAACTTCAGGTGTGTATTCTGCAGGTCGAAATAATTCCAAAAAACTCATATGTTGTTATCCGATTCTCATTTGTTTTCAAACTATAGGGTAATTAGAATATTTAAATAAGGTCAACCAATATTCAGATCAAGAGTTTCTCGGACTATGGATTGGTCACTGTGGTCGTATTAGTTGGCCTCCAAGATCTCCAAACCTCACCCCATTGAACTTTTGTTTGTGGGGCTGGTCAGGAGAAAAATGAACATTTTTTACCGTGGTTATATAGTAGTCAACCTTGTGAGAAATTTTTTCGGCAAACACGTTCGATGACAACAACTAACTCCACTATTGTCAATTTTGATATATTGGACTTACTTTATCGAAGAAACCGAATTCAAGACATTAACGACATAGTTGCAGATTCAGGTAATTGCAGAAAAATTTCGGGAAAACACATAATGCATGAGAAAGGCAAAAAGCGGTTTTCATTTATAAGGAGAAAACCAAAAGACAGAAATTTTTACACCAGAAATTCATAGGAATTCCAAATTTTCGCACACCAGAATTCTTCACAGGTTTCCTCCTCGTTCTTTCTCGTTCTTTTCTTACTTTTCTATTTAGTTATGCATTAATCCTCACACTCTGTTCTTTCTTGAGTACAATATAACAAGGCATTCGAAATCCAAACAAAAAGTTAAATGATCTATATATTTTTCTATCAAGTTTTCTATACATATTGAAGGATTTAATTTGCACTGCACATCTGTTTTCATGCATATATTCATGAAATGTACGGATCTATTTTCATTCAATGTATATGTATATAATTATTCATTATGAAATTTTTTTATATGATAGCCTCATTTTTCCGAGAGAGAAAAATTCAAAAATGGGAACATCATCCAGGTTAGAGGAAACTCAGAGAACCACGAGTCTAAAGGAACTAAAGATTCTTTTGGAAAAGGCTGAAAGGGATGCTATAATGGATACCTCAGCTATAGGGATGATTTTGAAGGGTCAAAGTTTGAAGAAAGCGGTAGCCACAGTTTCTTTGAGAAAAAAATATGAGGAGAAGCCTAATTTGGAATTTTGTACTGGAATGAGCTCTGATGACGATGACGAGGAAAGAACCATTTCGGATTCAGAATCTGAGCGGACATTGAATTCCGACGATGCTAAGGAGATCGGAGTAGAGTTGGATATATTCAACACCTTCAGTTCCTTAGAAATAAAGGATTATAAAAATTTAAATTCGAATGAGGATGCACGATTTCTGACGGTTTCTGTAAATGGACAAGAAAAAATTGTAAGAAAATCAACGCTGTGTTGGTTGTTCCAAGAGAAAAAAGGATACCTATCAAGCGATAGAACTATACGATGCAGAGGAATGACAGAAAGGAAAAACAAAAGCTACCTGAATTGTGACATTCGATTGAATAAGGTTATATTAACGAATAAAGAAGAAACAGATGAATGTAGTATCGAGTTGGAGAGATACTATTGTGTATTTTACGATACATACTCCAATTTACATTGGTATGTAATCGAGAAATCCGAGAATCAAAAATATAAAATGAAATTTCTCAAAAAAGAATTGAATTATTTCATTTGGCCAAAGACTGACGACATTCAAATTGTGGAAAAACAGTTTATTTTTTATGGACCTTTGAAATTGCAAGGTATGAGACCATTTCACTTGAGGAGGGAAGATATCATCAATATACAGAATACTTTTAAAAAATAAAAAAAACGAATTAAATCAACAGGCTGAAGTGTGGATATACACAAAAATATATATTTATTCATATTTACAGAGCATTATTTATAACATTTGTTGTATTTTTTTTTACAGAAGATATATTTTTGTTTTTTTATTTGAATAAAAGTTACAAATTCTACTACGTTTTATTACCTCATCAACATTTTCGTATGACTATAGTTTAAAAACTATAATTTATATAATATATATATATATATATATATATATATATATATATATATAGGAGAATTTAATAAACAAATGTTTTCGAATTGGAAACCTAGTTGCCAACGACCTAGTGCAGTTTTGCGCAGAAAAACACCGTGATGTATTCATGATGAATAAAAGGAAGTTTCACAAAATGAAAATTCAAGTGAAAGAGAATCTTACTAAAATGAGATATGAAATATATAAAAATGCTTCGAAAGAATTTGGATACAAACATGTTTGGACACTACATGGAAGAATAAATACGAGTATTAACGGAAGAGTTTACACCTTGGATGATCTTTCTGATCTGACTTTTAAAATTATTACACATGCATCTTTTAACACCTTTAGTCCATATTATTAATTTAGTTTTCGAGACGTCTAAAATCCCACAGGAATGGAAAGAATCGTTAGTAATATGTATACACGAATCGAATGAAAAAAACAAACTTACTAATTACAGGCCAATTTCACTAATCAACAACTTAGCCAAAATATTCGAGAAGTGCTTGAAGTCTCGAATTACACAGTTTCTTGAAAATTTCAATGTCCTAAGCTCAAACCAATTTGGTTTCAGAGAGGGAAAATCTACTCAGGATGCAATTGAACAACTTTGTAATAGACCGGAATATCAAAAAAAATCATGAATTAATGCAACCAATCCGAATAATTATGAGACGCGTAAAAATTAATTGAAGTCATCTTAATTGCGATCGAGACAAATCAATTAGGTTATTTCAGCAGGACAATATATTCACGTAACGAATTATGAGAAATAAGTGGCTCTTGAAGTTTCCGAAGCAATTATGCTCTTAGGGACTTTAAGAGACTTGATAGAGGTCCGCTGAAAGTTAGATATATGACGTGTGAATATGAATAATTCAAATTCGGGATTAGTGTTCGGGTGTAGTGCAAGTAGTTTGTCTAATAAGGATTAATTATCATCGAGGGAAAAGTAAAAGGTCAGAGTTTTCCATTTACAACAGTTAAGGTTGGGTCCACAGTCCAGAAATCTCTTTCATTGAATGTATTTTTGAACTTGAATACTTTGATATTTTGATCATTTATTTTCATGGTGTGGTTGATTGAACCATTCATTCCGGCGTGAATTAATTATATGGTTTCCATTATTCGAATTGATCTGATGGAATATTCGACGTGCATAGGCACACGGCTGTAAATTGTCTATTTTGTGTTAATTTTTTCATTATACGTGTTAAAATTAAAATTACGATATTTTTTTCATTTCACCCTAAAAACAAAAACCTGTTTTTGAAAAATCAAGCCAATAAGACCTATTCCTAGTGGAATAGGCACGAGCTCGCGGACTTTCTCCCAGTAGAGAAAGGGGTATTTTTCATTTTTTTTTTGAGCTGCAAGTTTTACCCCCTTGGTCAACTGAAAGCCGCTCTTCAATTGACTAGAAACAAGGGTGGGTTTTACAACTTCATTCACTACTTGTTGAGGGTATGAACGATGATAAGAAGTGTATGACGGTATTTCTCGATTTAGCAAAGGCTTTTGATAGTGTGTCGCATGAGATGTTATTTGACAGACTTGAAGCGGTGGGTATTAGAGGTAGTCTGATGTTGCTCAAAAACTATTTAAAACATAGGGTACAGAGGGTATCGTTGAATGGAAAAATGAGTGGAAAAAGAACTTTAAATATGAGTATACCGCAGGGAACTGTCTTGGTTCCGCTTTTATTCGTCATATATGTCAATCAATTGCTTTTGCTGAAGATACCAAACGGAGAAATTTTTTCTTATGCCGATGATACTATGTTGATTTTTGTATGGAATACATGGGATGCAGTGTATAAAGATGCCGAACGGGGTATGAGGGTTGTGAATGTCTGGCTGGCGGAGAGCCTTCTAAGCCTCAATAACTCATAACTCATAACTCATAAATTTATTTCCCAAATTTTGAAAATATACAATTTTGAATTACAGATTCAAGAACTGAATTAAATTTACATACAAATCACCTTTAGAAATTACTGTAACCCACAGATATGTCAAACAAGCCTAAGATTTCCGAAGAAATCTTGTATGCTCGTTCCATTTCCTCGTGTTTATTGAAAAAATGAGAAATCAATTACAACCAAAATTAAAATAATAAATACACACATATATAACAGCGAAAGGGTGATGCAGGGGCGGGGCAGGCAGGAACTACAGATGAGCCGTATTCTCATTTAAAAATATTTTATAAACAACTCGTTCCATTTCCTCGTGTTTATTGAAAAAATGAGAAATCAATTACAACCAAAATTAAAATAATAAATACACACATATATAACAGCGAAAGGGTGATGCAGGGGCGGGGCAGGCAGGAACTACAGATGAGCCGTATTCTCATTTAAAAATATTTTATAAACAACTGCTGGTTCTGGAGGAGAAATTTTTTGACTATATTTGCGAACTTGGAAGAACTTGACTTTTTTTTTATTTCTTTAGGAAGCTTGTTAAACAAAAGGGGGCCATAATATGTTACAAATCGTTGACATATTGAGGTGGGCATATACGGCACAGGCATATTTTTCTGCTCATTTGATCTGGTTGTATAAGTATTTTGTTGATAGTCAGTGCTCTCTATTTTTGTCATACGATTAATTACTCCTAGAACATACAGATTTCTGACACTGAGTACGTTACAATCCTTATAGAGATCCACTGTAGAAAATGTGAAAGGTTTTTTGTGTGCAATCTTCAAAATTAAATTTTGACAAATTTCAAGCCTTCTTAAAGTGCTCTTGTAAGCACCCCCCACACAATTACACCATATCTTAAATTGGACTCTACAATGGAACTGTAAACAATATTCAACAGCCTTTGGTCTAATAATTCGCGTAATTGATAAAATTTATAGAATAAGTTCCTTATTTTCCTATTCAAAAATGCTATATGATCATCCCATCTGAGGTTTTTATCGATACAAGTAAATCTAACTTCATCACGTTTTCTTTGATGAGGAATACGCAGCCTAGTTTCTCTACACTTTCAGTACATAGAACAGACTGTGAAGTATCGAATTGCTCGTGTCCGGAAATAAATAGGGTTTCCAGCACAAAATATTTAGGTGTTTATATAGACCAACATATGAGATGGGAAGTACATGTAGAGTATTTGAAGACACGTCTCAGAAATATTGCATACATTTTCTGCAAGCTGCGTGAAGTAACATCTATCCCCTTCATGCTGAAAGTTTACGATTCGCTAGTAGAATCCTTGCTGAGATATGCCATAGTTGTGTGGGGAGGCCTTTTCGATACTGTGTTGGAAGGTTTGCAAATAATCCAAAAATATATTTTTAAAATAATTTTCAGTGTCAAAAAACACATAGCACCGAATTATTATTTGAAAAATGCAACAGACTTAATTTGAGACAAATTTATATTTCGGAATGCTTGATGCATCAGATCAATAGTGGTAAAAATCTCATTGAACATGGTTTTTCTACGAGACATTGCTATGAACAAAACTTACGTGTGCCACTCATTCTCAAGACCCATTTACAGCGAAGTTTTCAATATCTTGGACCAAAATTCTATAATATATTGCCCCCTTCATTGAGATATGTGAACACAAAAAACAAGGATAATTAAAATAGCCTATTACAATACGTTAAAGAACATTTCCAGAAATTTTTGAGTGTTATGTCATGAATGGTGTACTTGTTTTCTTTCTTTCCATCCTGCGTTCTTATGCGAGCGGATCGTTTAATTGTAAATACTTAGTTTGTTTGCAGTGGGGATTATTCGATAACTGCTAGATACTGTATAACATACAAGCTCCAAGCTTAGGTTATACAGTGTCACAAAATCAAATATATTATAATTCGTCCAGAGTTCGGGGCTTGGTCTCGTATACTCTAGCCTTGAGGTGTCCCCATAACGAATTGAAAAGGGCTATTCGCGTGGAAGTTGCCCAAGTTGAGAGAGCGATGTTGGAGAGTGTCAACGCGAACTTCCAAGAGCGCCTCCAGCACTGCATCACCGATTTCGGCCACCACATGCCTGATGTGATTTTCCACACTTGACTGTCTCAAATGCTATTTCCTTGAGAATCTGATTCCGTCAATAAATGTGTTTTTGAGTAAAAATTAACGCTTTTATTATTTTCTTAAAACTATCCATCCTCCGTGCCGCACCCTGTATTTATATTTATTGTGTAAATATGTGGTTCTAAGGATTAATAAATTATTATTATTATTATTATTATTATTATTCAAAGCACAAAAAAACTTTCGCTGTTATACGTAATCATTTGCTGTCAGATGAATCGTTGGTGTCCAGATATCTATTGTATCTAACAAGAAAAGTAAAAATTAAGTTGCGTCTCCCTAATTATTATATTTCTTGCCATTCTCAAAATGGAAAAATGTCCACCTCCATCTTGAGTTATTGGGAAATTTTTATGAAAGGTATATTATCGCCTATTTTATATCATGCCACCTAAACCAATGTCACATAAAATTCTTTAAAATTTGTGAATGGGGACATGTTATGATCTATACTCATTCCTAAAATAATTTCAAGTAACAAGAAATCTCGCAGTTATCCAAAATAACGCGTAATCATCCGAAATTTCCCGAAATCCCGAAAGAATACATTCAAAATAATAAGACTGCTTAGAAAAGGGTAAAAAACGATTGTGTCAAATGACAAGAGCTCTCAGCGAGTATCAGTCGATCTTTTTCGTTACAATAATGATATGTGATTATATTTTTTCAAGTAACAAAAAAATTGTTTGCAATTATCTGAAATTAATTACAATCTCCCGAAATCACTCGCAATCATCCGAAATCACCGAAATCATCCGAAATCACTCGGA
This sequence comes from Hippodamia convergens, assembly GCA_038502775.1. Classification (NCBI taxonomy): domain Eukaryota; kingdom Metazoa; phylum Arthropoda; class Insecta; order Coleoptera; family Coccinellidae; genus Hippodamia; species Hippodamia convergens. The sequence goes on from JAVSIQ010000229.1 coordinate 27,313, forward strand.
ATCATCCGAAACCACCGAAATCATCCGAAATCACTCCGCAATCATCCGAAATCACCGAAATCATCCGAAATCACTCCGCAATCATCCGAAATCACCCGAAATAATTTGATTTCCGAAATCGATGTACATTTTGAAGAGAGTGGTTACCCCTCGGACAAAAGAGAGTCCAAATGAAGACAACATCAATAATTCTAGCAGTTATTTTGACTACATTACATACAAGCCATCAAGACACGAAATTAGACATGTCATTCACCCTAAAGAAAGCCTCAAGATGCCAAGGAACAAATCGAGAATTGGGAATATCAGTAAGAGCGTGTGCGGAAGTGGTTTATGATCAAGAAACCTTTCTGTGTGATTTCCTGGAACAATGTGATGAAGAGCCTAGGACATGGCAATGTATGGTTTCGGGGAGAGAGATAAATTGCCACAACTGTATAACTAGAAGTGCTCTCCTACATGCCGAGATGATAAGTAGAAACAAAGCAGCATTGGAGGATTCTCAAAAAGCTAACCCTTCTCTTTTTATCAATGTGTCAGAAAATAGTGTAGATGAGATAGTTTTTATTGTAGTATCTTTGTTAGGAATTGTCTCTTCCATCACATTGTACAGACTTCATGTCACAAAAAGTGTCAACAGCTTTGCAATACCTACTATGCTTTTATTTCTGATATCCACTATCTGTTTGGTCACTACTATATGCGAAATGTCTGCGGAAAAAAACATAAACGCTGGTTATGGTACCAGTACCAACGAGAGGACAATGATTCATTACTCTTGAAATACGGGAAAAAGTTATAGCAACTCTTTCTCTAGAATCAATGGTGACTTCTAGGAGTCTGTTAAGAGCTGGGAATAAAAATCCGATTTGATAAATCTCATTTTGAAGAGTTTTATTTTTGTAAAATGATTGTCATTTTCATTAAACTATGTTAATATATAGCTAATTCACTGATGAAGTATATCTATATATGGATTTGAGTAAAGCATTTGATGTTGTTCCACATGATTTGCTTTCCGAAAAATTGGATAGGCTAGGGCTATGCGGTAAAATAAACCAACTACTAAGGTCTTACTTAAATAATAGGATGCAATATGTAGAAGTCAATGATTATAAGTCTTCGATATTCAATATTTCCTGTGGCGTTCCTCAAGGTTCCGTACCTGGGCCATTACTATTTTCATTATATATTAATGATTTGTCAACTACTATTGAAAATCCTGAAGATCTTACATCATTTGTAATTCTTGCTCCACCTTCCAGGTGATGATTTTTCGGCATTTCAGATGTTTGAAAACCGCTACGGGACCCCAATGAAAGGCAATCATCTCCCATAGATAAACCAAACATGTTTTAATACAAGAAAACAGATTATTTTCAGGACCAAAAACTACGACACATTCCGAGAATTGTCATTCTGACAAATGTAAGTCATACGTGACTTCCACAACCAATTTCTTGTAATGAACTAAAACAAATTTTGTATGACAAAAGAGAGTCAAATTGAAGACAACATCAATAATTCTAGCAGTTTTTTTGACTACATTACATACAAGCCATCAAGACACGAAAGTAGACATGTCATTCACCCTAAAGAAAGCCTCAAGGGTCCAAGGAACAAATGGAGAATTGGGAATATCAGTAAGAGCGTGTGCGGAAGTGGTTAGCACTGGAACTAATAATCAAGAAACCTATCTGTGTGATTTCCTGGAACAATGTGATGAAGAGCCTAGGACATGGCAATGTATGGTTTCGGGGAGAGAGATAAATTGCCACAACTGTATAACTAGAAGTGCTCTCCTTCATGCCGAGATGATAAGTAGAAGCAAAGCAGCATTGGAGGATTCTCAAAAAGCTAAGCCTTCCCTTTTTATCAATGTGTCAGAAAATAGTGTAGATGAGATAGTTTTGAATGTAGTATCTTTGTTAGGAATTGTCTCTTCCATCACATTGTACAGACTTCATGTCACAAAAAGTGTCAACAGCTTTGCAATACCCACTATGCTTTTATTTATGATATCCACCATCTGTTTGGTCACTACTATATGCGAAATGTCTGCGGAAAAAAACATAAACGCTGGTTATGGTACCAGTACCAACGAGAGGACAATGTTCTCAGGACCACAATGTCTGATGAGCGTCTGAATGATTCATTACTCTTGAAATACGGGAAAAAGTTACAGCAACTCTTTCTCTAGAATCAATGGTGACTTCTAGGAGTCTGTTAAGAGCTGGGAATAAAAATCCGATTTGATAAATCTCATTTTGAAGAGTTTTATTTTTGTAAAATGATTGTCATTTTCATTCAACTATGTTAATATATAGCTAATTCACTGATGAAGTATATCTATATATGGATTTGTGTAAAGCATTTGATGTTGTTCCACATGATTTGCTTTCCGAAAAATTGGATAGGCTAGGTCTACGCGGTAAAGTTAACCAACTACTATGGTCTTACGTAAGTAATAGGAAGCAATATGTAGAAGTCAATGATTATAAGTCTTCTATACTCAATATTTCCTGTGGCGTTCTTCAAGGTTCCGTACCTGGGCCCCTACTATTTTCATTATATATCAATGATTTGTCAACTACTATTGAAAATCCTGAAGATCTTACATTATTTGCGGATGATATAACATACTTTAGCTCCGGAACCTCGCTCACTGACGTTTTATGTAGAACTCAGAGATACCTCAATTTATTCTGTGAATGGTTTAAGGTAAATAAGTTAATTCTTAACTCGTCCAAAACGGTCTTCATTCGTTTTATACTGCAGAACCAATAGAAAATAAAAATAAAAGTTTATTATTGAAAGCTCGTAATAAGTCGGTTGAGCATGCTGCATTTACCAAGTTCTTGGGGGTAATAATTGAAGAAAATCTCAGCCGGCATCAGCATATTGAATATTTATGCAGAAAGTTGTCTTCTTTTTGTTATGCCCTTTATAGGCTAAAGTCAATAGCCAATTCAGAAATTTGTATGGCTTATTATAATCCCCAATTTAAATCAAGAATACTTTACGGTCTTGTATTTTGGGAGTCCTCTCCTGAATTAAAGCGTGTCTTTGTTCTTCAAAAGAGAGCTATACGACATATAGCCAGAGCCTCCGGAAGAACATCATGTAAACGATTTTTCAGAGAATTTAAAATTCTAGCTATAATATCTCAATTCCTATTAGAAATATTACCATATGTTAAAACTAATGATAGTTCATTCCTTTGCTGACGTGTCTTATACATCGATATATGTCCGAAGGATCAATAATAATATATTCTAAAACAAGTTGCAGAATGAGCTTCTATTCCAACACGAATGAGAAGTTCGAAAACGAGCGACGAAGGAGACAGTTTTCGATAGCATGAGTGTTGGAATTGCTTTCTGCAACGAGTATTAGACTGTATTTTCTCTATTTCCGTCAATTTTTGTGAAATACTCTCGAAAGTAAAATGAAAATTCAGATTAGTGACTTTTGTATTGCATCTTGGTACATATATGGTGTGATTCACGAAATTTGACAGATCACGGAATTTGAATTGATTTGATTCGAAACTTGATTCGATCAGTGGTCAGTACTGACAACCATAAAACGAAAAATATAACTGAAAACAATGCTGTAATTTACATTACAGCACTATTTTTAGTACTGTAATAAACTCATTACGATACTGAAATAGAGAAATTATTATTATTATTATAACCTTAAACGGATATTTTTCACAACAAGAAGCAGTAACGAACCATCTAAAGCCACAGGGACCAACAATTATGATTATGAAGTGACTTGTTTTCACTTTGTTGTCATGGAATTGATAATAACTCTGAAAATAAATATCTTTGTTGTTGTTGTATATGAAGATCTTCTTTCAGAACTGAAAGTACTTGAAAAAAATAAGTTGGACACGGTGAACAAGAAAGAGAAAATCTCTGTGCAAAATTTATTTTGAATGCCAACAAAATTAAGAACAGCTGTAAAACAGCACTACGATTCCAAAGGACTTAAACCCACTGATAATCTGCACAAAGCTCATTCCTTGCAGTTCAGCAGAATGTGAACATGGCTTCAGTCACATGAATATTATCCTATCGCCAACACGGTCAAAACTGACCGTTGAGCATGCATCAGCATTAATATTTATTAAGTTGATTGAACCAAGTAACCAAACATGGAAACCAGAGAATTATTTCAAGACATGATTCAGATGACACTGCACAGCTCCTCAACATGACAAAGAGGAGGAAGATGCATTTGCCATTTATTCGTGAATACGTTATAAAATTTTATTGACCATATTCGATTTTGATGTTTGTGTTTGAATTTGTTAGTAAACGTATACATAAAAACATGTTACATCATCTATTCTTTCTTTTCCCCTGTGAAAATTTTATGATTATGATCCATTCCATAGGCTACAGTGCTACAGGCCCCCAAACCGAACCCCCTGCTCTCACTTCCTCCCTTTTGAAAGTCACTGCTCATAAGTAATATGGGCAAGGGTTTCAATTACACATGGCTAAAGCAGGCCCTTCATTGGATTACACAGTGTATTGTTCAAACAATTATTTTGACTGGTATCAGTCGTTCACTCAAGAAATGCATAGTGTTCTGATCATTCTGTTACAGTTAGGGAGTGCAATCTCGCGAGATTTCGGCTCAACAGAGAGAGATATATATCTCGCGAGATCTCGTTAATAACGAGATCTCGTTTTGTAAGTGAAAATCACAACGTTTAAATAAATAATGGAAAAAAATGAAAAATGTTCAGGTTACAAAACATTTTTATTCAAAATAAACAAAACAATCAAACCGTTTTTTTTTATTATCATGAAATTAAAAAAAGAACAAATGAAAATGAAAACGGAATAACAATAATTAAAAAAAGTTTGTTTCAATTTTTAATCATTATTCTGGAAGTAGCTTCTCAAGAAGCATAAACCATCTATGGATTCGTCAGATAGACGGGTTCTTATCTTGCTGGCTAAATATCCAGCCGCCGAAAAAGCTCTTTCAGACTCAACACTCGTGGGAACAACTGAGCGCAAACATTTATATGCGAATGATAAGAGTTTTCCTTTCGACCCTCCAGACTCATACAAACTCATTTCTTCTTTTAATAAAGATTTTAATGAATTTGCATGGGTCAGTGTTTGCTCTCCCTTTGATTCTTTAAATGCAGTCAACGCTTCTTCAAGTTCTTCTTGCAATGGCATGCTTTTACCTTCCACAGAGAGAGATGAAACTGGATCATCATCATCATTATTCTCGATGTCTGCAATATCACTAGCATTGGTAGTTGAAGTAGATGAAATCAAGGGAGATGAATTTTAATTCGATAGACATTTGTATTGCGTATGCAACCGTTCGATCAGTAGTTTAATTTCATTTCGAACTACGTTCTTCGGAGGCAATTTAAAGGTTTCATCTTTTGCAAACTTTTCTTTATCATTAAAGTATTTTGAGGGATCTCGCAAATAAATGGAACATGCCGTCAAATTCGTCCTTCTCTCAGCAATACGCCCTCTCAAGGAGAGTGTTAGCTTCTTCGCCAACGGAGTATTCAGCTCTTTTAATTTTCTTATCATGTTTCTGCGATCGCCAAGTCAGTGTCTCGACGACAGAACACCTCCACAGCAAGTTGAGCAGGTTGAAATATCTTGTCTAAATCAACTAAGACTGCATACTCTTCAGCACTGAAAGAGTAGTTTGGATCTGCTTCCAGGCCTAGATCAATCAAAGCTTTACTGACACACTGTTTCATCCTGTTGAATGTGGAGATCATGGCTGCGAGACTTGACCATCGAGTTTTGCAATCAAGTTGTAACTTCATTTTCTTTCCAAATTCTTGTTTGACATACAACTGCAGAATATCGGTTTTTTTTTTGGTGACTTTTCGAAAAGTTTTACCAACTTCCTTACTTTTTCTATAACACCCGAATATTCTGCAGCTATTTCTATTTCTGTTCTGGGGATAGAGTAATGAAAAAAAATGGCATTCTGTCTTAATACTGTCTATTTCACAATCGTCGTTTCCCTCATCATTTTCCGATTCGAGTACTTGATGCGGTTCATACAATTCTTCAGTATCACTTTTTCTATAAATTATATCTATCATACCAAGTTGGACTCCATGAGCATAGCAAAGCTGGTGTAAAGGTGATATCAATCGACCTAGTTTTTTCATCACACTGGCACCATCGGTAGTTATATTGATAATGTCTTTATCCAGATTAAGGCCAAATTCCGTCAATTTCGTTCTCAAAATATCTACACCACTTTCAGCAGGCATACTTCCAAAGACACGAATCAGTACCAAGTTCCAAAATACCGATTTATGGCGCAAAAATGTGTGAACGTTTACATTCATGTATCGCTTTTCATAGAAGAAGTCCACTAGTCAAATGTCAGCGTAAACCTGTGATCATTATCCTTCAATTGTTTTGCTTGCTGGGCCCAGGTATTGGCTCGACACCTTCATCAACTGCTGACACCGACGTCTTTGCGTCAATTTTGTGAATAGATTTCAAATGTACATTTAAGCCGCTTGTTTCGTTTTAAGAATTTTCTTGCAAAGTTTATACTTGGCACTTTGTCCATCTTCAGCTCTCAAAAAGTATTTCCATACTTCTGACGTGCTCACATATTCTTTATATACTATATTAGTCGACATTGTTAATTCATTCGTTTCGTTGTGCACATAAAAACACAAAGATAATAGCCAAAACTCCAAAAATCAACAATGACGGAAAGCGCAGGCGCTGTATAGGATGCTCAGTTGGCGCTTGCTCGCTGACGCTCAGAACATATGTTGTCATGATCGAGTCCAATCTCGCTGGTCTCGCGAGATCTCGCCCACTTTTCGGACGAGTTTAATCTCGCTTAAACAGGCCGAGATCTTGCGATAACATGATAGGATTCCCTAGTTACAGTCCGCTCGCTTGATATTCTTTCAGTGTGAAAAATTTATTCATTCAGAGGATACTTCATAAAAGTAGGTACATATGGTCTACAGAACTTATTGAAGGTATGTGGGTAATTTTTATGGTTGTATACTGTGTATATGGTGAGTCTTGAATCATAATTTTAGGTGTTCAAAAATTGTACCACCGTGCTGCAGTGCAATGAGTAGAAGAAGTGAACCGCTTTCGTTGAATTTGTGCAGAATGCCAGTAGATGAGTTTTCCAATGAAATTTAGAATGATGTGGTCGAATTACTGGAAGAGGAGGATAACACTGCAGAAATGAGATCTCATTCAGATGAGTATGGAAGGAATGAAAGTGACAATTTGCCATTGGCCCAGATGAATAGGTCCCAAAATATAAAAAATTGGGAAATCTCAAGATCAATGCATCCCCACCAGAAACATTTGTTGCCCATACCAGTCTACCACAATTCATAAGAGATCGTGAAATCTTTCAATCTATTGATAACCGATAATACTTCAAATCACATGCTTTCAGAGGGATGTCGATGTGAACCAGCTTAAATAGATGTTCACTGCTTCTCAGAGGAAAGACAGGGTCTGAAACGAATTTTGCAAAATATACATCCATGAGAATTGCAGTCAATAAAATGGAACTACTATTAACAAACTTGAATTGCAGCAATTACAGAACATTGATTATCACGAGAAGAACTTTCACTTTTTAAGGACAACTTTGTTTGCTAGAATGTAGTTATTCACTATACACTCTGGGATAACGTCGTTCATGAATATCAATCCAAATAAACTGTCAGATAAACTCAGGATTCTGAAGGGATAATAGTTTTGAAGTTAAAGAATTGCTGTTGTCATTAATGTAAAAAATGTCTCAGTGGCTGCTATAACTACCTGATCCTCAAACTTACAAGATAGAGAATTATTGTGTAAGTTCATCACTTACCTTTAAAAAGCTGATTGAGACCAAGTCCTGATTCCAATAAAACAACTATTTTTTTTCAAAATATTCGAATAAGGCATGCATAGACACATTATGAGATAATTTACTTTTCACAACACAAGCAGCATTTTTTCCATTTCCTATCTAGTCCACAATATAGAATTCTTGGTTAAAATGTGCTTTGTGCCCTGGTCCATTGTGTATGTGTACCGATATTCCGAAATTCCGATTTAATTTGACTTGAATTATTTGAAATTCCGGTTCAAATTATATCATAGACCATTATTACTTGACATATGTTCGAATGTTTGACAAAGTACGGGTACCACAGAACACGAATGACAATTACGGTAATTTTTTTTCTTCTTGCTCGAACAAACTAATCGGCAACCAGTAATGGCCTTGGTTGGAGGAACCTGAATATGGGCTCATGAAAAAATAATTCGTTCAAACTTATTTTGAATAATTGATTTCAATATTCAAATTCTCTCGAAATCTAAAATTTCCACTTACATTAGAAAAATATAACTTATATAGGCGATTCAACGTACGAGATTGTTGTTGCCCGAACGAGGAGCGGAGTTCGTTAAAGTAATCGAGTACGGGAAAGATACTTTCTACACAAGATAGGAACATTATTTTTTTTCACGACCCCCCCATTGAAAATATATATTTTTTCTACGACCGTGCGTTTGGACCCACTTTCCCGTCCATATTTTAGTTCAGAAAGTGTCACTTTCCCGCACTAGTGCGGGAAAGTATTAGCAGGGGTTTTTCCCGGACACTTTCAGTAAAGAATAAACTGAATTATGATTTGTCCCTAAGCATCGAACGTCAACGAAGAGAGTACCATGGTAACGACATGTAGATTTCATGTGTATTATGGATTTTCATGGAATGTTTTGTATGTTGAAATAAGATATATATTTTCAATGTGGGGTCGTAGAAAAAATAATGTTCCTATCTTGTGCAGAAAGTATCTTTCCCGTACTCGATTGCTTTCCCGAACTCCGCTCCGCGTCGTTCGGGCAACAGCAATCTTATACGGAAAAGTAAAACTTTCTGCACTTGATAGGAAAATATCTATTTTGTTTCAACATACAAAACAATCAATGAAAAGCCATAATACACATGAATTCTACATGTCGTTACCATGGTACCCTCATCGTTGACGTTCGATGCATAGGAATCTTCTTGAATAATCTCATGTTTACTTATAATTCTCGTATAAATATCTTTCGATTGTTTCTCAGCATCAATTATTGTTCTATTCAGAACACTTAATAATTTGACAAATCTTCGTATATTAAACGAAAATATTATGTACTAATTTATATTACAAACTATGTATTTTGAACTGGATTAGGATTACCACAAAGTATACTTGTTTTCTTAGGGCGATATTTCGCCGCTAGAGGGAGTTTAGATTCGTCAATCACGTTCATCTTCTTTGTACACTAGCGCCACCAATTTGGACCAGTTCAACGAGCACTTTTGAAACACGAAGATGATTCTCCTTACCTCTACCCTCCATATCTATATAGCAGTATTTTTGAACGTATGGCCTGTTATGAACAGTACTTTATGACGTTTTCCTATGATGTTCACCTTCCTTGTACACTAGCGCCACTCATTTGGACCAGTTCAGCGGACACTTGATATAAGAAGATCATTTTCCGTTCTCGGAGTGCCCCTGGATTCGCCTTAATTGGAGAATCCAAAAATCTAAACAGGCTGTATAAAACATTTTGTAGATTCCCATATTTTGAGAAATAACTCTTATCCAACCGCGGAAGGTTCAGTTATTAATATACCCCGAAAAATTCCTTAATTAACTGATGATGCATTTCCTTCAATTTTTCCAAATCAACCGAGTTACATGACGTCTTTAGTTACTCCGAAAAGAACAGATCCTGAAGAGCGAAGACCAAAATTAGTTGTCCATTATGACAATGTTTAAACCGATTGGGACAAACAAGATCAGATCGATTTATTTTCCGACTTTTGTTGTCATTTCAAAGACAAGGCAATTTTCAACTTCCTTTGCAACGATAAAGAAAATGACTTTGTTCAGTTCTATAATATAAATTTCGAGGGGGCATTTCCAAAATATCATCGGGGTTTAAGATCTTGCGTAATTACTCAATCGAAGTTGTATTTAGAGACGAAGTAAACGTACCTATTTCTAATTTCAAGTAGTTATTAGGTGACAGGTATATTTGTGACAGGTGGTCTTAATTTGAACACCTAATTGCGCAATTGAATAGGACCGATTTAGAATTAGAATCCACAGCTGATGCCAGCATTTCTCCAAGTCAATGTGTTTTAGATAAAGTTAAAGAAGAAATTAAAAACATTTTTAGCTGCCTCAAAGGTTGTATCCAAAAACTGGATAACATTAGCGCAGACGACTCAGACACTTCTAAAATTATAATAAAACTAAGTTCTTAAATCAACAATTAAAATTAACCGTTTCACCGTTTCCTGAACAATTATTCTAAAATGGTTAGTGATAGAATCCCAAGAACTGCTCTTTCCGATAGGCAATTACTTACTTTTAGGTAGCCGTTAGATATAAGAGTTGTTTTTGTTTATTCAGAGTTTATTTTTAATTTTATATAACCTATTTCAGATTTGAATTTAGAGTTTCCATTCATGCAGAGTTTATTATTGTTGAATTTCTTTTTTATAGGATTTATTTTAAGTTTGAAGATCAGCAGTCAGAATGTAATCGTTTTCGTCAGCGAAATAATACTTTTTTTCTCTTATTATCTTCATTCACCCACTTCATTAGCTTCAGAAAGTAAAATAATTTACATTCTGATTGTGATCTTGAGGAACTCAATACAACAGCTACCTCCCCGTGGTGAGTTCTGGATTATTGGCGATAAAATATTAAGAAATTATTCGCAGATAAACGAAATGCTGTTTTGTTTTTCTCCCTACAGTTCTTTATATAATTGTGAATTGAAATAAATTCGAAATTATATCGAAAACATTGCGAGTTTCCCAAGAAAACCGTATACTTTCTATATCTACGCCTGCCACTAGGCCTGTTGCTGGTAACAACGGCAACATCTAACTTTCCGGCCTGTTAGATTTAGTAGGCCGTGACCTAAGGCAAGATTATCAATCTGAAAATGAAGAGAAAAAACAAACATTTTTCCCATCTTCAATCTTCTCACCCAAGCTATTCTTTCTTCAATGTATCAAGGGTTATAATTCATTCTCTAAATTTCAACGCCCATTTAGATGATCTGCATTTGAAACTTAAAACTCGAAACAATATTCTTCAGAAACTAGCTGGTTCCTCATGGGGCGCTGATGCAACAATACTTCGAACAGCAGCGCTTGCTTTGGTTTATTCTGCTGCTGAATATTGTTGTCCTGTTTGGTTGAACAGTGTTCATGTAGAAAAAATTGATGCCCAACTAAATTTTTCTATGAGGATTATTACTGGTACTATCAAGTCTACACCTACTCCTTGGTTACCAGTCCTCTCAAATATTGTCCCCCCCCATATTCACAGAGAGACAACAGCTTTGAATTTTTGGAAAAAATTCAATTCCTTTCCAAATTCATTTCCCATACTCACCTATATTCCAGATAATAGGGTCCCCAGATTGAAGTCGCGTAAACCTTTTTGGTCAAATTTTCTGACTAATATGAATAGAAGCGACAAAGAAATGTGGCAATCTGAATGGAATGTATCCAATTTTTTCAATAAAGATCTTATTTCTGATCCTTCCATCAGAGTTCCTGGTTTCGACCTTCCCAGGAGAATATGGTCTGTTCTAAATCGCATTAGAACAGGCCATGGACGTTGCAATAGCATGCTCTTCCGATGGAATTCGGTTGAGAGTCCTAGTTGTGAGTGTGGGGAAAATGAGGAGACTATAGAACATCTTATAAATAGTTGTCCCATTTATAAATTTCAAAATGGTTTCGAGGCTATACATAAAGTAACGAATGCATTTCTAAAATGGGTGATTTATTCTGGATATTCGGTTTCTTTTCTGCTTTTTTTCTTTTTTCATTTCAGATTAAGAATCGTGAGCCGTTTTGGGAAGAATCTATCGACGGATAACATGAAGATGATCTCACACTGATGTCTTTCAAGATTTTTCCTGATATTTAATATTTTATGTTATTTTTTTTTACGGGGTGGCAGTTTTTTCGGCTGAGGTTTTTTTTCCCTGGCTCTATAGTATCGTATGATACTAGTGATGATAGTATCGTATGATTCTATAGTATCATACGAAGAATGTTATGATACCCCGTTCTTTTTTTACCTCAGCTTAGGTACTTTTTGTTTCAACATTTATTGTATTATTTTAGCTCTCTATTTTCATAAGAATATATATATATATTCATTCACTCATAATGAAAATATTATTCCACTACCCAATATTATTCAAATGAATTTTTTTATATCTGCTCAGCTACAATATAGCTTCTGACCTGAAATTTAACACATGAATTCGAGAATAATCTTATGTTAACTTAAAATTCTCGTATATTTTCGATAGTTTCCCAGCTTCAATTCTACTATTCAGAAAACCTAATAATTTCACCAATCTTCGTATATTAAACGAAAATATCATTGAATTATATTTGAAACCTGCGGAAATTAAATCGTTGAGACTACGCGAGTTTAAGAAAAAAGTGAAGGGTATCCTTCTCTCCAAGGCTTATTACACTGTGAGAGAGTACACCAGTGATCCACACATTTATGTTGAAAATTGAAATTGATTTGCTTCTGACTTGTCCTATTCATCTTGTATGACAGAAAGGATCAATAAAGCATTATTATTATATTATTATTATTATTTGATCGGGATTACTTCAAAGTACACTTGTTTTCTTAGGGTCATATTTCGCCGCTAGAGGAAGCTTAGATTTTTGGATTTACCAATTTACAGCGCCCAGCGATCCGATATTTACCGAACGCCTCTTTAGTCAATGGTAGTGTTCTGTGGTTGCACAGTTTGGATCACTGAGTTTTTCAACTCAGTGGTTTGGATATTCTGTGATGGTTGTTGTGAAAAAAGTTGAGGTTATAGCAGTTGTCAAAATTTGATTATTGTTGTTGTTGGTAATTAAATATATTAGGCTTGGTGGTTCAATAGCTCCTGCTTCAGAATGAACTATAGAAATGGAAATCGGGGTTTTCGTCAAATGCCCCAAATGATGGATCCAAGATTTCATGGTCATAAATCTGAAGTTGCCCATGTGAATAGTTTTCCTCCTGGATCTAATATGATGTTCAGACCTATGTTGCTTCCGAACAATCAAAGGCCGTACAAATTTAGAGGTATTTCCATCAACTAAAAATTCATTTAATTGTTTATGAAAGATAGATAGAGATATATAGACCTTGAATGCTTATCAAACGGCTAGTTTCATAATAATTAAACTGTACATCTACCTCCTAACAATAGTTAATCTATTCTATGAGCAATAAGGTGAACTATACTCGGTAGATAATCCATGCAGAAATCTTAATATTTCAAACCTTCATTTAACATTGGCGCCTCTAGCTTACATTTGATTTTGCATTGAATTTTCAACGAATATTCAATTGAAAAGTTAGGTTGAGCTATGTGAGTTTAATTAAAATTACAGGTGGGGTATTAACCCTTCGTTATAAGGCGTTTTTCAGAAGTCGTGCATCAAATACTGGAATTTTCAGGTTTTCCACATGCGTGTTTTCCGCCTTCAATTTTCTGTTGAATATTATATATGGAATATTTGCTCATGAAATTATTCCACAATTTCTGTGAGTCAAATATTTTATGAATTCTTATTACAATAATCTTATCCAAAAATCCTTCAGAAGATATTCTTGGATTGAACGAATCTTGATAAGTTATACTTTTCTTGCTCATCGAACATTTTAAGATAAGATTGTTTGACTTCCCATCAGTTTGTTCATTGACTTTTACTGTGGAAGTTAGTGCCATTCCTCTATCTTAATTTTTTTGCTTTCATTTTCAGGAGATAGATTACAAGGACCAGTCAGGAATTCATGTAATCACTGGGTAAAAAAACACATCGGAACTGCAGAAATAGAATTTAATAATCAGCAGGTATGTTTCTGTCACATTTCTTTTAGATAAATCAATCATAAGGTTCAGCTTTTTCTCGGTCTATCCAAAAATTTCCTGTTTCGGAAGCCTCTCGTCTCTCATCCTGTGAAAGTGTCTGTACCACCGGACTTTTTAGTCCCTGATGACTTACTCTCACTATGTTTAAGATCCTCTCGTTTCTCACTCTGTCCAATCTTGATTTTCTAGCTGCTTGTCCTCTGAAATCCACCTCTGTGGCTTAGAGCAATCTCAAGGATTTCTGATTTGAAGGCCATATTTCATCACCATAGGTTACAACGCTCTTAACGATGGAATCATAAATCCTATGTTCGTTGTCTTTGGAGATAGATTTGTTCCATAGAAGACTGTTGAGCTGTCTGATTGCTATTCTGCCTTGGTTATTACGGTGTTTGATTTCCTTGTCCATACTTCCCCATTTGTGATGTGTTGCATTTCCTTATCACCTGTTGTTCTAGTACCAAATCTTGTTGTTCTCCTCAATGAGCTGACAAGTCATGTACACAAGGTCTTCGTAATCCTGAGCCAAAACCACCTGATCCTCTGTGAAACATAATATGAAGACGAATGTTTTTAAGAAAAAGAATAAAACGGTTAAAAAAAAAATATTTTTGCCTTTATGGAGGCCTCACCGAAATATATTTGAAACCTAGATGAATTCAAAATAGTAATAATCGAAATGAATACCATTTTCAATTCCCAGGCTCAGAGATCTTTCATCATGAGGTTGGAGAAATGATATTAGATTTTGTCACTGAGATGAGAGATATACCGGTTTTGGCCTGGCCTCATCATTTTCGCATACATCTCAGAGACAAAATCTTCATGAAAAACTTCGATATTTAAAGCAATCAGGTGCGATGTACTGAGCAGAAATTGAAAAGCAGTGACATCCAATTGCGTTAAACTGAAATCTCATTGAGTGAAGGAGGATGTACAGAGTTCTTTTTTCGCATGTCATTGGAGATATGAAACTTCAGTTTGACGCAATTGGATGTCACTGCTGTTCAATTTCTGCTCAGTACATCGCACCCGATTGCTTTAAATATCGAAGTTTTTCATGAAGATTTTGTCTCTGAGATGTATGCGATACTGATGAGGCCAAACAATGCCGAAACTGGTATATCGCTCATCACAGTGACAAAATCTAATATCATTTCTCCAACCTCATGATAAAAGATCTCTGAGCCTGGGAATTGAAAATGGTATTCATTTCGATGATTACTATTTTGAATTCATCTGTTTCAAAAATAATAAGAAGACGACGGATTTGTTCAAAGGTATATGCCCATATCTCGGCATTTCTTCTTCTATATCAAGGTGGATGACAGCCAACAACCCTGTTTCAGTCCTTTATCTATTCTGAAACCTTTTGACAATCTCTGTCCTCTTTTCACTCGACACCAATTGTCTTCATACAGGGTTATTCACGAATATGGCTCTATAGAATATTTTTGGGAAAGACACAAGATTCAGGATTGAAATTCTAGAGGTGAGCTTCAAGTAAGAAGACGATTTCTCATATACAGGGTGACATAGACTCATGGTACACCCCCAATTTCTCCCTTGTTTCTGTAGCTATATTTCTGAAATTTGAAACATTGAATATACTCACTTTAGGGCACTTTTTGACATATTCAGAAAAAAATCCAACTACTGGTTTTTCCGGAAATGACATCAACTTTCGTTTTTCAAATGGGACACCTGATATATTATTACATTTTTGAAATCTCTATAATTTTCTCAATCTAATGATACCTCATAGTTGATATTTCATTTGTCAGAACGCCCATTTAATTTATCGATCTAGGGAGCCATGAACTCCCTAAAACTATTCCAAAGAATCAAAATAATGCTACACTATAGTGATTAAAGAGTATCGTGGTTCGAAATACGTACCAAAAAAGTAAACCTAAACCTTTTTTCACTCGAAACTCCGTTTTGTCAAATGGTAGCATAATGGTACTCTGACGTCATTCGAAAGTACCATCGGTGGGGTATCTATCCATATCAACTATTTTTCTGTATAACCAATATGAACACGATAATGGTGTGTAGACACCATAGTATCTTCTTGGTTCAATCCAAAGTTGATGTCATTTCCAGAAAAACAGGAAAGTGGATTTATTTCTAAATATGTCAAAAAGTGCTCTATAGTGAATATATTCAATTTTCCAAACTTCAGAAATTTAGCTACAAAAACAAGGGAGAAATTGGAGGTGTACCATGAGTCTGTGTCATCCTGTATTCTTTGAAGGTTCTAGGACTTCCGGTTTTTCCGGAAGTGACATCAACTTTCGTTTTTCAAATGGGAAGACCCATTTTTTATTGAATATGTAACTAGATTCTCCATTGAATTTTGAGTATTTTTGATTCGAAAGTTTGAATTTTCCCGAGAAATTCTCTCTAAATGAGGAAATACGAGAAGAATATCAAAGTAGAATTCTGTTTAAATACAGACAACTTCGAGGTTTTTCCATTAAAAATTGTCATTTTTGAGAATCTCAAAGAAGAAAGCCTGATGCTCCTTTTCCGATAGCGTCATTTTCAGAATATGATTCAGGAGGTCACGAATTCTTTGTCAAAGTAAGAAGTGACGAAACATCAAAAAATTGTTTTTTTTTGTTAAATTAGAACTCAATTTTTTCGAAGCATTTTCGAAATCTTCGTCAAAAAATAATAGCAGCATACGTCCAAGACTTTTATCCCAAAATGAATATTTTTTGAGATATTTAGAAAAAGTGATTTTTTTCTTCAATTTTCAATCTCATTCTGAACATGTTTTTCTGCTGTGCTGTGGTGCTTCCCAATAAATTTCTGGCTCAGCTTCTCCAGTCTCTTCATTAAGGGCCCAACACCATTGTCACGTAAAGTAGTTGAATAGGAGGGTTGTGCAAGGAATTATTAGGATGTCTGATCTTTGTCACTTTTCTTGAGCATGTTCTTTATGCTATTTCAAGGTTCTTGAGAGTTGATTTTGTTGAATTTTGAAAAATTGTATGTCCATATTATAGCAAAGATGTCATCGAAGTGGGGGTCATCGTGCTGATACCTAAGTTCTTATATGTGAATGATTTAAAATGTCCAGCTCTTCAGATGACTACTTTTTTCTGAGTTCTTGTATGTGTTTCGAAACTAAATTTATTTTTGATAAGTATTCCCAGATATTTGCACATTTTTGTGGGTCTAATTGTGTTCTTTCCAATTTTGATATTTGGAGAGTTGTTCGTAATCTTGTGGTTGAAAATTAGAAGTTTTGACTTAGTCTGCATTCTCCATCTTCTCATCCATGCTACTGTGACCTCGGTTAGTTTTTGTAGTAATAAAATAGATTTTGCCAGTGTTGTATCATGGGTGACTAGTGTTGTGTCATTAGCAAATTATGTGTCCTTTATATTCAACAGTTTTTTCAAACGATAATCAGTAAAACGTATTTTCCTTTATAGATTTCTGATAACATGGGGTGTGCTGAATTTGGAAGAGGACATGAATTTAATAGAAACATGAACAACAGATCAGAAAATAATAGTGCAATTGCAATATTAGTATGTGATAGCTGTGACAGAAACTTTCCTTCAGAAGGAGCTTTCAATAAACATATGTCTGAACATAAAATATGTGGATTGGATGGATGTACTTTTTCAGCCCATGAAAAAATTATAGAAAAGCATATACAAATGCAACATTCTACAGGAATATTTGAAAGAATGAAAGATTTGAACTCGCCTGAAAGTATATCAAAATGGATTGAAGAACGCAAATTGAAGTTTCCTTCAAGAGTAAATATAGAAAAAAGGCATAAAGAACAAGAGGAATTATGGAAAAAGGGAATAAGAATAGGAGAGAGAAAAAATAAATTTGGCCAGGATAAAAAGAGGTGTAAGTATTTAAATGAAAGAGATACCAAACATTTCGTTTGTCCCATTTTCCATAAATGAACTATTATATCCTATAGTCAAATATGTTGCCAGTTTTCACCTTGGTCACTTACTCACACCTGAACAATATAGCAGAATAATACCTTGAATTTCCCTCACACCACTGTACAATAGGGCAGATTAATGAAAGCAGAAATAAACTCTCGTTAACGAATGTGGATACTCAAGTGATGACCACTCATTTCAATTATTGTTGTTGATTAGATTCGAGAGCCCTAGCAGAAGAAATTGCATTCACCGCATCTTCTTACATTCACTTTGGGGTGGAGAGTGCACCTGTCAAATCTTGATTTTCGATATACATATAAAAAAAACCCTACATAGAGTCGACTTCAGATTTGGTGTTGGCATTCCAGAGCCATAGCAGCAAAAAAAGGAATTCACTGCATGTGTCCAATCTCCACCCCCAAGAGGTGTAAGTGGATTCAGTAAATGCCATTTCATTCTGCTATGGCTCTCAAATGTCAACATTAAATTTGAAGTTGACGAATCGAAATTCAAGATTTGACAGGTGTTCTCCATTCACATTAAAGGTCTATTTTTTTTCTGCTGTAGCCTTTGTAATGCCAAAACCAAATCTGAATTTGATTATATGTACAGTTTTCGAGAAATCAAATTTTGAGATTTGACAGGTGTCCACCCTACACTCCTAAGAGGTGTAAGTGGATGCGGTGAATTCAATTTCTTCAGCTATTTCTCTTGGATCTAATCAACAACAATTCAAATCTGTGGTCATCATATGAGTATCCACATTTGTTGAGAAGAGTTTAGTTCTGTATAGCATCAAATCCGGCCAATTGTAGAGTGGCACATGAGAAATTCAAGTTCATATTCTGCTATCTGGTTCGTCTGTTTTCACTTTTCACACCTGTACATACTGGCACCATCTCCTCCCACTTGCAATCCATACTAATATTATAAATGTGAAAGCCCTTGTGTTTGATGAAAATTTCACTGTAGTGTAGAGAATATATCCTAGTAGGTTGTCATGTGAAATCCAATACGAAATGAAGAAAAAATATAATTTTTCATGAAGAAGTCGCTAATAAGCCAGTTAATTTCAGCTGTTTACGGCTGACCATGTGTAAACTCTGGGAGAGAAGAACATGATCAAGGACAAGTGCTCGAAAAGTTCTATAAAAAGTCCGCGACGCCATATGTCTGTTAGACATTGTCCAACTACCAAGGATAACCTACTATCTCCAAAGACAACAATGAAAGAATTTATTGTCTCAGCAATAAATTGACTACCAGAGTACCTTTTTATGATTTGAATTTTCTCTTTAACCATAATCATTTTGATTTACGCTAATCTTATTTGTTTTCAAACCGTCTAGCTATCACATCTGACGTTCGGATGCGACTAATGTGCATTGCAATTCGCGACAGCCGAGATCACTTCTCCCCTCCTGCCATTCCAACAGTCCAGTCCCTTATTTGTTATCGAATCGCAATGAGATTTCGATTTTTCCTCTGTTCTACTCGGCTCGGTGTTCATTCGAATTTAGCATTCATATTCTTATGTTTCCCATAAGGATTTTCATTATCTGTATATGCAGGGCCCCCCATAACTTTCCACCCCGAATTTTAAGCTTTGGGATGGAATCACGAAAAAACGCTCATACAGATCAAATTTTGTTGAAAGGGTGACAAGTAAGGGTGTTCAAATGAGTTTGATATCACTACCCCTCTAGCCGCAACCCCTAACAGCTCTCTTTTTTGAATAGGGAAAAGGGGTCGCGTAATATTTCAACTTGAAACGGTACTGATAGGTCCGCAATCCCACATTCATAACCTCATATCGAAGGAGAGACAGACACGTGACTACGCGACAAAGCTATCTCTCGTAGACTTAATAATTTCTTGCTCAAATTCTCTTTCGTTCAACCGGCGGTTACTTTCAAAGTATCCATTAACTATGTAATAAGCATTTTTCACCACATTCATTTTTATATATTCATTTCATGTCAGTCGAGAGTCCTCTTTAAATTGAACATTATTTTGAATTGAACTGAAATGTTAAAAATTGTTATCGTGG
Source organism: Hippodamia convergens (assembly GCA_038502775.1). Taxonomy (NCBI): domain Eukaryota; kingdom Metazoa; phylum Arthropoda; class Insecta; order Coleoptera; family Coccinellidae; genus Hippodamia; species Hippodamia convergens. The sequence goes on from JAVSIQ010000229.1 coordinate 47,274, forward strand.
GTTGTCCTCAGCAGTTAGACATCTGTCGTCACGGACTTTTTTATAGAGCTTTTTGAGCACAACAAAATTGTTTCTGACTATGTTTTTCTATCTGTTATAGTTTACCTATTGTCAGCCGTAAAAACCTGAAAAAATTATAGGTTATTTTCTGACTCAATATTCATTCTCATTTCTTCGTGATGTAGGAATGAACCCTACATGAAAACCTCCCAAAATAAATTCTCTACAATATAGTGAGTTTCATCAAAATCGGTCATCTAGTTCCTGAATCCATAAAGTATAAACAAACACACAGACGTTCACATTTATAATATTTATACTCCTGTCTGAAAAAATAGTTCCTGCTAGGTTGTGAAGTGTATTCGGAAGTTCAAGATACTCTAGTAATGTTATCCTGAATAGAAAAAGTAAGGTCCCTTCTCTACTAGGAATTGAGTTTGTTTAGATTCTCTCGATTTTTCTCTTGGCAAATTATAGTACGTGAAATTAATTGCTGTTTTTTTTTTGTAGTGGAACGCAAAGATCCTCAATTATGGCGGAAAGAACGTGAGATGTTCGTTAAAAAAAACAGAGAAAAGAGAAGTAATATGATTCAAAAAATGAAACAAAAATTATTAATTGATAAACAATCAGACTTAAGCAATGAGTTACCGCCTTTCAGAGGAATTACAGAACTGTTTGAAGCTGAATATGAGGAATCATTTCAAATAAGCGATGATGAAGATGATTATGCTAAGGAGCCACCAAAGGTTGAAGGTTTGGTTGAAGTGAATTCTTCCTTAGGGGCCCTCATGGCATATGGATCTGATTTTAGTGAAGATGATGATTCAAAAAATATTGTTCCTATTGAAAAAGAGCCCTTAGAAAATACATTTGGTACAAAATTAATAAATAGTAAATCGAAAATGAAAAATGAACAAGAAGTTAATTCAGCTAACTCTGATAACGAAGGTCCACTGGAAATTAAAATAGAAAAGACAAAAACTGACAGTGAAAATATCAAAAATGATAAATTAGTTGAAAGTAGCAAGAGAAGAAAGCCACATTCTAAAATGAAGGCTACAAAGAACACACATAAATTTCCTTATGAATTCAAGCCTCGAAAAATTTCCCTTCTTGAAAAAATTTTGGATGAAGATATACGAAGGGAAAGAAACATGATATTACACTGTGTAAGACACACTGTAGAAAATAATTTCTTCATGTAAAGTAAGTATATTTAAATTTTTTAAAACTGATTAATTTTGGTCAATTTACAATTGAGTTACTTCTAACTGAAATATTGAGATTTATTCATTTATTATTATTTATCTAATGAAATGAAGAGGTGGGTAATACAGGTAATAGTGTGTTACCCAATAAAAAATTCCCACATAAGTAAAGAGCGAGGTAAAGCATGATAAGATAATATAAAACATTAATCAAATTGAAACTTACTTGATAGCCTGAACAAACAGAAAAAAAAATAGATTCAACATTCATGTGATTGCTAATCCTTGGAACAGAATAAATGAATAAATTTATAGAGATAAATTTGCAGATCTTGAGATGGAGCATAACTGAAAGTATTAGTTAGTTACAAGTTATGGTACTGGTCGATTCAAAGTATAATTGCTTTTGTAGATATAAATTGTAGGTATTCACAAAAGTTTATACCTCAATTAATCATATTTCCCGTCGAACTCGCAATAACAAGCCACTTACACAAAATTATTGATTAATGATCCCTATTAATGCATGATTTTCCTTCCAATGCATGATTGCGATGAGCAACCAAACACAGAAGTATTCATTCAAAAGCAATCGAAATAACAGTGTTGTTCTTTCGTACTGATTCAGCCCCTTAGCCCAATCCCTAGCAGCGTTCCAGAATGCTGGCCTCTAGGATGCTCATTCATCATTGCTGGCTGAGTCCTAAGAGGGACGAAACAAGTCTGTCTCTGCTTTGCTTCGATAACGACATTTTCATTTGCCATTCAGATCCATCTGGCCCATGATGTTAGTTACACGTATATATTGAATATTGATTTTGTTTTGAGGACTGGAAATGAAAGTACATAACAATTTCAGAAAATGTATTTCATGTATTCAATAGTCGTTAACACTGCAGTGCAAAATATAATTGAAATAAAAAAAAAAAATTTTATTTAATTTCACTAACACTTGAATTTCAGGTTCAGCGAGAGGCTATCAAACTTCAAGCGAAACAGCTCAAGGGACATACTGAAGTAAAATTGAAAGTTTCCAATACACCTGACGACATTGTTCCCAAAATCCCAGATGTGTCCAGAATTTGATGGTTTATAAATAATTAGAAAATCTTTATATACTGTAGGTGAAAAGCTACCTCGAAACAAATACGGATATATTGAATTTTGTATAAAGAGTTTATTATGTAAATGTACAGTAAATGTGATATATGGGTGATTCTCTGGAAACTGTGTCTTTTGAACGATACTTTTGATTTCAACAAAAAAGTTTACAAATTTTATTCCAATGAGGATTTTTGTTATAATCAAAACCCAACTGTTCAACAAGAATTGCATAACACCTAAAATTCCTGCATTTTAGCTATTTTCAGAAAAATGTTTGGTCAAGGTAGTCCACGGGAATGATCTAAATAATGCTATCAGGATTCTGGATACTAAGTGATTCGAAACTTTTATGAGATTCGAACACAATATATTTCCACTTTCAATATAGTATACATACATATATAAAAAAAAAACAGAGTAGGTATTCTAGAAACCATAATATACAGGTGTTTGTTCTCGTACGAGATACCTCGTTATTTTCTTATCCCATAGTGATTGGAAAAATCACGTCGAATGATTTTGTTCGGGGGGACATCTTTTGACGAATATTGGAAGCTTGAACGAGCAACCTCCTAAGAGGGGGCGCTTCAACCCCTCAAAATTGAAAAGGGGACATGGGATGAGTGATACTTCATTTGAAAGGTCTCTTAACATCGGTGTATGATAACGTTGTTTCGATGAATCATTTTCGTTAAAAATCAATTTACTACCTCAAACTTTTCTGACTCAAAATTTGAACGAACTACGCCAACGAATTGTGAATGTGTGTCATTGAATAACTCCAATTATGCTGAACCATGTTAAAGACGGTTTTCAGTCGAAATTATTTTTGGAAGTCAATGTAGAAAAATTTGATTTAAAAACGCAGATATATTTTTTTTCATTTTCACCATGATAAAACAGAATCGACGTGTTTCGGGAACTTTTCCCAATCGCCATGGGATAAGAAATATACAAGGTGGCTTCAGGCGATTTAGTTTTGCGGATAATTTTCTTCATTCTATGGCACTTCTGCCTATATTTATTTCTTTCTTTCTCTCTGTCTTCCTACTCTTCTTCTGTTCGACATTCTTTGGCGTTGAATAATTTTCCGACAATTTCAAAATTAATCATCAGAACTTTCTGGAGGAGTATTTTCAGCTAAATTTTTCTCTATATCTATTTGAAGTTTTTTTGCTGTTCTATAAACTTTTGTATTAATTCTCCATTTCTCTTTTTGCAAACTTGGTTGCCTTGGAGTCATTTCATGTAAGACTTTCTTCATATTTCCTTCGTTGTGCTTCATATATTTTTCCTGCCTTTTAACTAATTCTTTCACGACGACATCTTTCTTTTTTCCCTTTATCATCAGTTATTCTCAAGTTCGCTTTGAGGACGAGCAATATTTCTGTTGAAAAAACTATGTTCATCATTATCCAGTCATTATACTCATTACCGTGGTAGTGCAATCATTCCCGGGTCATAAATTCCACACGGGAATGACATCCACGGGAATGACAAAAGTGATATTTTACTCTCGTATTTCCAGAAAAACATATTTCATTTATGAGACAACAAAATATTTTATGAATGTTAGCTATAAAGAAATGGTAATGCAATGAATTTTCACAAAATTTTAATTTTTACCTGAAAAATTTTCCACCACGGGAATGACTGCTAGGATGTTACACTCCGATTTCAATACTTTCGCTAACTAGCAGAACTCTTCTGTTTAATCATATAAGCACAACTGACGTTATAAACAATCGGAAATGACTTTTAGGCTATTTTCAAACTACCGGGTCGGGGTTAACGCGGTAAATTCGGATCATTTGATGGAATTCATGACCTGCCACGGGAATGATCATTTTCGCCTGTGACAGACTTCTTTTTTCAAATACAAGAAAAATTTTCACTATTTCGTTCGAACTAATGTGGCAGACTATAATACATGGTACAATATTCCAGTGAATGTATCTCATCTGGTTTTCATCTTTTCAGGAATGTGAATTATGACCGTTCTCAAGTTCTTAAACCATTGAGTTACATACCACGGGAATGACAATTTCGAGATACTTACCTTAAAAAATAAAAAATTATGAATGAATGTTGAATAAAGTTATTTGTACCTGGAAGAAGAATGAAATCTCTAACATCAGATTTATACAAAACATAAAAATTCCAATATTTTGAAGATTTATTGATGTGTAACCTGTTCGGACTCAGTTTCTGGAGAATCACCCATATATGCTTCTCATTCATTGTGTTCTAATCAGACGAAATATATATTCGATATTTTTGAAAAAAATTTTGATATGCTGATCTCATTCTATCGAATCTGACTCTGGAAGAAAGAAAAAGAAAGGGTACAAGAAGGTAACTTTATCGAACATTCCAAAGGGCCATCGACCGAGATCTTTCTGCCCGCACGTCAAAATATATGAATATCATATTAAATTTTCATAGTTGCTTTACCTCATTGTTCAACCATGCATTCTACGTTCATATGAACCTAGTCACCAACATTAGAGAGTTACCGAGTAGATATTGAAAGGCGCTTGTTACTTAGGAAAAAATCAGGTCAATCATCAATATCAAAAAATATAGAATTCAAACAAATTCTTTCTCGAACAATTTTCGTTCCAATTTATTTAAAATTGTCATTTTCAAAAAACAATATTATTCCTGTGCCCCTACCGGTTATAACATTGACAATCCATAATCGTTTGAAAAAAATTTAGTAATAAATGAAAAATGACACAGCCAAAAGTTTTCAGGACTGGTCAACAATATTTTTGCAGCGCTCATACACTGGTTGTTTCGGTTGGAACATATTTACGGAATGGAAGTCGGTAATTGACGCTAGGTTAGGTTAAGATCGAAAACAAAAGACACCAAAGAAAATCCTTGGGTTTTTTGGTTGCAAAATTTTCCCCGCTTCTTCAAGTACTGAGTTCCGTTAATAAACTTTTTTCAGGAACCAACGGATAATATCATAATTACAGAACAGAAAATTAGCAACCAAACTAACCAAGTTGTTTCACTTAATGCATTCATTGTTTGAAAGCACTATCAAGGTTTATTGTTTGAAAGCAATATCTAGACAATATGTGTTGCAACAATGAACAATTATCTTAGGACATTCTCTCTATATCTCACTTTAGAAATAATTTAAGCATAAGTAAAAATTGGCATTTCAGGTATCTGGCCACTGGTGATACATTTTATACAATTGGACATAGTTTTAGGGTTTGTTTTTCTACTGTAGGTGCTATAGTTGAAGAAGTTTGTGAAGCTTCATGTAAAAATTTGCAAGATACATATCTACCTGAACCAACAGAAGAAATATGGAAAAAATCTGAAAAAGGCTTTAGAAATCATTGGAAGTTTCCAAATTGTATTTTGTATTGGCAGCATTGATGGCAAACATGTCACCATTAAGTGTCCGAACAGAAGTGGATCGAATTATTAGTGCTATCTGAATGAATTTTCAATAGTTCTATTAGCTATTGTTGGTCCAGATTATAAATTCATTTCAGTAGATATTGGTGGTTTCGGCAAAAATATAGTGACAGTAGAATATTTGAAGCGTCTAACATGGAAAGAAGGAAGAAGATTTAAAGGAAATTCCGTGAATGTTCCTGAACACAAAAAATTTTCCAGTTGGAAATGTCCCTATTATCCTTATGTTTTAATTGGGGATGAATTTTGCTTTAAAACTGAAAGTAGTGCTGTAATGAACTTATTACATATATAGTCTCTTAACACTTCTATCATTATAATGTGGTGAAAATCTGGAAACAAAAAAAATTTCTCTAACTCCGGCAAAACAAAGTCGACGAAAATCACCGAAAATTCTTCAAGTCCAGCTGAAACGAAAACACTAATTTGTTAAAATCCGACTTGAGCAGATCTGACGAAGGCACCCCCTTTTCATGGACGTTAAATTAGCTTCCCTAATAGGTGAAGACAAACAAGCATAAAAATCGCAAGAAAACAGGTGCAGATTCATTCTTCGACATACTTCGAAACCAGCAACTTCAACGATATTCAACACTTTCGCTCTCAACGCAGAACCATCTGTTTTATCGCTTCGACCAAATTTTTCAACAACTGAACTGACTACCTGCGTCGTCGAATACTTCGAACTCCGTGAGACGAGAGGCCCTTATATTGGACCCGGCTACGTACTGAACCTCGCAAGTCGTTGGGTGTAAAGTGACGTCACACGGATCCATCGAACTCTTGTTTATAACTCGATATCTCGGGCGCTATTTGAAGTATCCAAATAATTTTTGGACACAATATTTTCACTTTCTACGGAGAATAAGAATAAGTAGAAATTGAAAAATGTGAACATTCCACATTATCGATCATATCTCAATTAAAATTCTGAAAAAAATTGCTGACCACCTGGCTCATTTGATAAATTTGTCGGTAAGCACTGGAAAATTTCCCAGATTATTGAAAACAGCTTTAGTAATACCTATTCATAAGAAGAATGATCCTTGTGATATTTCTAATTATCGTCCTATTTTAATACTGAGTGTTTTATCCAAAGTATTTATTTATTTAATGAACATGAGCATTGCTCAGTACATTTAACGGTACATCCCATTTGAAAATGAAAATCAATAGTATTCACAATAATCAAGTTCAACAATCTTAAATCATAAAACAAAATAAAAAACAACGACAAAAAAATTCACAGTCTGGCAACGATACATCTACTATCTTATAGCATGTGACACCTCAGATCTAAAACGTTCAAGCGAGGTTCCAAATAAGTTCACTTCACGAGACATAACATTACAAAGAGCTGTGACGCGATGTAAAAAAAGTGTTTTCGGTAATTTGTATGGGGCGTCTCCTGGTAAAAAACGAACATACTCCTAGTGTTGAACGATGGTACATAAAAATTTAACCTATACAACAATTCAGGATAATAAATCAGTCCATTCAACAACTTGAATATGAACAATAGATCCAAATAAGACCTCCTGGACTCCAAAGAGGGCAGGCGTAGAGAGCACCTCACTGCATCATAGTTAAGGTGCCAAGCCGAGACACCCTGCCTGAAAGCACACATACGCAGAAACTTATTCTGAATTCTCTCGATATAATCGATGCGAGTGATATACGACGGCGACCACACCACAGAGGCATACTCAACAGTGCTTCTAACAAATGTGCAATATAACAATCTGAAAGTTTCTAAAGTAAAAAACTTTCCGTTTCGCTGAATGAAACCGAGTAATTTCATACACCTTTTTTTCACTTCAAACATATGACTGCAGAAAGTCAACTTAGAATCCAGTAATACACCAAGATCCCGAACCTCACTCACTCTCTGCAAACAACAGTTGTCGATATAATAATTATAATTCATGGCTCGGCCACGATGAAAAGATATAACGTGACATTTATCAATGTTTAAAGGCAATCTGTTGAGCTCACTCCAAATGTAGAATAGATCAAGGGCATGTTGCAAAGCGAGGGCATCGTCAGTACTAGAGATGGACCTAGAAATCTTTATATCGTCAGCAAACATCAAGAAAAGACAACCCGGGAAGGCAGCAGCGACATCATTAATAAATAAAAGAAACAGTATGGGCCCCAAGTGACTACCCTGTGGTACTCCGGAGGGAGCAGGAAAGAATGAAGAAAAAGAGTTATTGTATCGTGCAGAATATCGACGATTACGCAGGAAGCTTTCAATCCAACCATGAAGACTACCTCGGATACCCATCAGGTTGAGCTTATTCAGCATTAAACTATGATTAACCCTATCGAATGCCTTCCGAAAATCCGTATAAATACAATCTACACTCTTGCCACCCTCCATAGCAGATGTAATATTATCAATAAATAATAACAGGTTAGTAGCTGTGGATCTTGACTTTACAAAACCGTGCTGTTCATCAACAATTGTGGCGGCACATTCCAAAGTTAGACAGGAACAAACTAACTTATCGAAGAGCTTTGGGATGACAGACGTATGCAGATTCCCCTGTAGTTCGATACAACCTGTTTATCACCTGACTTGAAAATGGGTAAAATGTAACTGTCCTTCCAAATTGAAGGGAATAATCCAACTGTTAAAGAACTGTTGAACAGGTCACACAGAGGTGCAGCTAAACTGAAAATACACTGCTTTAAAAGAAATGATGGGATACCATCAGGCCCGCAAGAGTAGGTGCACCTCAGCCCAGATATGCCATCAAAAACATCAGCGAGAGAAAGCGTCAGCGTATGGAAGTCAACGGTTTCTGGAATATCTAACGGAGGAGGGATAATTTCCTCATGGATGAAAACAGCTCCAAAAAATTGGGCGAACAATTCAGAAATCTCTTCACTGTTCGAGCTCTCTACTCCGTTGAAACACATTTTATTGGGAAGATTGGTGGTTCCCTTGAGTTTACTTATATGCTTCCAGAAGAATTTGGGATCGGATTTAATTCTAGATTCAAGAAATAGACAATAAGAATCAAAACACGCTTTGCTCTTAATCTTACACTGATTACGTAAATAACGAAACGACTCATAATCATTGGGCGAGTTGGTGGCTTTAAAGCGCGCATGAGCTTTCTTCTTTTCTTTGATCAAATGCTTCAACTCATTATCGAACCAATGAGGAAAGGCACCACGTCTTTGGACCCGTTTGGGAACAAACATATCAAGCCCATTATATACAACATAATAAAAGTAAGCAACCGCTCTATCAATATCATAACTTTTACAAAAACTCCAATCAATAAAGTGAAAATAATTGTTGAGGTCAACATAGTTGCCATTCTTAAAATCATAACTGAGGGGTTCACAATTATCCAGAACGGATACTGAAGAGTGATCAGAGCATGATATAACAATTGAGTAACCATAATGATGAATAGAGTTTTCGAGAAGAGTATCACTTACATAGTTCACTGAAACTTTATTGTCCGACGAAAATATCAAGTCAAGGAAGACACCACGGCTGTTAGGCAGGTGGTTCATCTGGGAGAGCTCCATAAAATCACAACACTCAGATAAGGTCTCGCCTATGTCTCCAGGTTCACACAGCACAAATTTTGCATCAGCCCACCTACCTTTAGGGAGATTGTAATCTCCGCACAACAAAAATGTTGCTTTGGGATGCTCGTAGTAAACTTCCTCCACTGCGCGAGAATGAGACTCATACACCGACTCAGGCGAGTTTGGGGGTATGTAAGTCCCAGTTAATATATATGCTCTATTGCACCAATTAACACATACAAACAAATGTATTCGAAAAAATCATTTATGGTAGAATGATATCCTTCCTTAACCGTTTCAAAATTATCACTGATAGCAAACATGGCTTTAGAGAAGGCAGATCTACTCAAACTGCGGCATTCTCTTTTGTAAAATTTGTGTATAATAAATTAGATGAGGGCTTGTGTGTTGCTGGTATTTTTTTTGATCTGTCAAGAGCCTTCGATGTACTATCGAGTGAATTCATATAGAGTAAACTCTACAATATTGGTTTTCGCGGGGTATTTCTCGATTGGATTATATGTTTTCTGACTGATCGACATATTTATGTCAGAATTGATAACCAATGGTCAAAGAGATGTCAGATCGAACATGGTGTTCCGCAGGGCTCTGTGCTGGGACCACTACTATTCCTTCTTTTTATAAACGATTTTACCTGTTCATATAAATCCTGATATTTTGGTCATATTTGTAGATGATACATCTGTAGCGGTCTCAGCTCAGAGTTTTGGGGAATTGTCAAAAATTTGTAACTCCCTATTATTGAGTTTTTTAGATTGGTGCAAGTTGAACAATTTAATTTTAAATTTGGAGAAAACCCAATGTATCCATTTCAATAATAAAAATGTCGATAGGAATCGTTTAGTCATAAGATGCATGAATCATGAGATTATGTCAAAAGAATCAGTCAATTCTTTGGGTTCATTTGGATAGGCTATTCAAGTGGACATACCATGTTGAACATGTTTGCAAAGATTGGCTACTTCATATTATGCTATCAGTAGACTTAAAGGAGCATTACCCATTCAATCAATAAAAGAGATCTACTATAGTTTAGTTTACAGCGTTTTGAATTATAATGTGATAATATGGGGTAATTCTGTTGATTCTAATAGAGTTTTCATTATGCAAAAAAGGATCATCAGATTGATGTTCAATTTGAAGCCACGTGATTCATGTAGACAATATTTCAAATCAAACGAAATATTGACACTTCCTTGTCTTTATATTTTTCGTTGTTTAATTCATATGAGGGAAAATGTAGACTCTATGCCAAAACTATCTAGCTTTCACAATAATTATACAACGAGGAATATTGACACTTTATTCATTCCACCACATCTTACTGCAAAGTTCGAATCAGGACCTACATATAGATCGATAACTTTGTATAACCACCTACCAAAAAGTGTTAAATCTTTGAATAAAATGAGGTTCAAAACTATTGTGAAACGTTATTTAACTCTATAATAACTCTTAGCTAGAGTTATTATAGTATTGATGAATATTTGGAGGATGAAGATTTCGTTGGATGTTGATTGTGTTTAGTTTTTTGTTTTCTTATCAATTGCTGAATTTTTTTTTCTGGTGAATATCTGACTTGTCTCATACATTTGTAGATGTCTAAGGGATTAAATAAATTATTATTATTATACAAAAATCAGTATTTTCAGACTAACCATTACTTTCTGCCACAACGATTTATAACTCAGTTTTTTCAGACTAATAAGTTTTACACCAACTTCGAATTTGTTTTTGTTGAAATAGATTGTTAAACCGTTGTAGGTCTTTTCTTGGAATCCTATCCCATCCTCCACAATACATTTACAATCTTAGGTTATAAAAATAATAATAATAATTTATTTGCATTTCTACAGTTATAAATAGATTAGATGGCAGATGAAAACTTTTTTTTCGAGTAAATCGATCCCTTTTTGAACCTTATTACTTGTTTGGCATTAATATTCCTTCGAAATAGCGATATCAAACCTAATATCCGAGTATCTAAAATTCTAACGCAAACGCAATCCCAATCACTGACGGAAAGGACCAACGTGAAAATCACCGACAATGAAAACAGCATGAACTTGAATCATAACATTCATAACTCTCTTAAGTGATCCCCTTCCAAAAATCACCATCGTAGTATGCGAGTATCTAACATTCTAACGCGATCGCAATCCCAATCACTGACGGATAGAACCAACGTGAAAATCACCGACAAACACAATCACCATGTTTTCAGGAATTCGATCACCGCAGTGATCGGTTATTTGAAAATCATTGTGAGTAAATCACCATTAGTGAAATATCGGTCATCTCTAATCTCTTATATTCGAACAGACCATAGTCATTTCTAAAAGCGGCGGCATAGCCAAAAGCCGAAGTGAGTCAGTGAAGAACTCTATTTCAATCGAAACTATTTAAGTATGAAAGTGAATAATTGTTTTTTAAAGCATTTCGGCCGTCGTCATTGATTCAATCTCGATGTTTCACCAGTTTGCGATGTTCTCGCTGAATTGACCTGCCTGATTAATCAGGCAGAGAAGGCAGCTCAATTCAGCGGGAACATCTCCAGAAAGTAATTCCTGAAAATGCCAGGCACTCGAACTGGCGAAACGTCGAGATTGAATCAACGACGACGGCTGAAATTACATTGAACCAATTCATTGAGGTAGAGTAGTCTGTGACTATAAATTATCTTATTTTTATTGAAATAAATCAAACAATTAACACTGTGACAATTTGTTTACCCTCAAAAACGCTAAAATATTGATTGTACTATTATGATACTTACTACTTGCTATGTAAATTACATGTTGTAGGTATATTTCTCTATTTAGATTCTTTTTGTATTATTATAAGTTCATATATTTTTTCTTCATAAAATCATCCGCCCTTCGTTTACGGGGAAGTGTTGAATACCCATTTCTTGTTATAAATTCAGATAGATCATTTCATGTTCAGAACAATTCAATGATACGTGATGTGAGTTGCGTGCACTGTGAATTCGAGAATTAAAACGATGTCAGTTGTAGCTTCAGTGAGTTAGAAGGAAGAGAGTCTTGTAAATGATAAACGGAAAATAAAATTCTGGTATTGAATGCACTGTTTTATTGAATCAACGAAGCAAATAAACATAAATATAACTTTATCGAAATCTGACTTCAAAACCATATTAAAATGAAAAAACCCAAAACAAAAAGGCACATCCCATTCTGTATTTTAAGAAATTTCTCTACTGCACCCAAAACCTGTGGAACAGCGAAAACTTGAGAGCTTGCTCAAATTGTATCAAATAAAGTGTATTCCTGAAATACCATCAGTTTTATTTCAAGCTGAGGTCAAAAGAAGAGCCTTCTCAAGATTCGATGGATGAAGTAGATTAATTAATCGTATGGGCTCATTCATTTAAATAAAATCTTTCTGTAATTTTATAACAGTTTTTTAGCTCTTTGGAAAACAACGTTAGTTGAAATATATTTTATATTTGTTAGTTATGAGAAACCAGAGAACATTATCAGAATTAAATCTATTTATTAAAACCCTTTATTCGAATAATATTATACGTTGTTTTCATTACCAAAGAACAAAATATGTATATCTGATTTTCTAGAGCGAAAAAGTTCAGGTGCGTTTTCCTCACAACTTATGTCGAGTGGATTAGACCCATTCACGTCAAAAGCGACGTTATGTAACTTGGCTGTGAAATCTCATAGCTTAGGTTGTGAGAAGAACTTTCGAGGAAACTGTTTCAGTTCATTATGATATGTGAATCACATAATACATTTATCTTCTGAGTACTGATGTTGAACAAACACCATGATGTTTAGAGTTGGTATTGTTTACTTACTTCATGTATTTGTAAATACACAGAAATAAATGAGTTTCTATTTTTCTGTCTATGTGAACACTTTCAAAGATAAATCAGAATTAAATTCTATTTTGATCGGTATGAAATGAAACTTAATTTCTTCATACTCACAAACTTAAGTGTGAGATGTGCTACACACATTTCCTCAAAAGCTGCACTTTCCCCTTCATTATTTCTTTCGTAATTTTTCACGTGAAGACTTTCTTCATCTAAGGGCCGCTTGCCATTAATTCGGACCTTATTTGAGTCCTGAGTTAGAAATCAGATCTGAAAAAAATCGTCTCGATGTGACCACTCTGAATTTTCGGTTAAACCATACAATTTTGTCTACTGAGCAGCCATCTTATAAAAATCTGGACGAACGAAATTACCTCAATATCTTCGTCAATTTCAGGAATGAATCTATTAACATTCCCAGATACTGGACAATATGATTTTGTAAAATGGAAAAACCGTAAGACATACATTCTGCAGCATGCTATTAGATATTGTTAAATTATCCTAAACTTTTCAATCGTAAATATCGACGGAGATATCATGGAATTTCGAACGTCGAACGAAATTGTGAGGATTTAAAGAAAATTCATTGTGGACACTTCAAGGCATTCCTCAAGCTCGATCCAAAGAAGAAATAAGTCTCTACGTGAAAAAAATCAAGCAAGAGTAAATGATGAAATAGTGCAGTTTTCGATGAGAGGTTAGATGGAGAACTTCCCTCAAGCTGAAATAATTTCAGAAACCATAAAACTACACATAGAATATGAAAAACTACACTAATGGAATAACAACATATGTAATATTCGTAATATGAATAATAAATATCATTTAATCTAAACCCTAGTAACTCCACATATTTTCTGGAATAATATCGTCAACAAAAAGCCGAAAGATTCGGAATTTTTTCAACGGGTCATTACAAACAGTATCTCTATTCACTACTGGAACGTCAATTGTCTTGTTGTTGTCACTCAGAGCCATCGATGTCGAGATGATAGTTCTCGTTGTTATTCAAAACTTAAAGGTTAGCTTTCTCTTAAATGCAATTTTGCAGTATCGTGGATTTGGCTTTGTGCCGACGATATTAATTGATGAAAACAACTGATAACAATGATCCAAACCACATACTTATATCGACATTGAAGTTCAATTTGTTATACTAATACATTACTCTACTGCAGATCTACTCTACTACTTTTAAATAAATGTTTCATCAATTTTTAAGAGCAACTGCTTTCATTTGGAATATCGTAATTGTTTAATTCTACACAAAGTTTTTTCAGAAAGGTTGAGAGTACTGTTGTAGATTTCAGTATTTGATCTTATTCCATCCAACACTTACTACAACTAATCGAAACAGTGGTTTCAATTGTTATCAGCACAGGAAACAATAATATATCAATAAATTATCAGTTTCAACCTTTCAGTGAATAAATAAACTTCCCTGGGAAGGGAGCTATTATAGTGAATAATTGCAACACCGTTTCTTCTTCAACTGTGAACGACATTGAAGGTAAGTTGCAATTACTACTATTATCGTAAAGTCGAAATAAACCAAGTAAATATTGAATAATATGAAAATATTTTTAGTAATATAGTTCATCTTCATCCATAGTGAAATCGCCTCCAAAACCAGAATCCATGGTATATAAAGGACTGAAAAAAATTATGCAGATAAAGTTGATGTTTAGTATAAAAATAAGTTGAAAAGCAAGTCGAATTTCATTCACATAAATTCACTGCCGAGTTGATATTTCGCCCTTATCCATCCATCTAACAACCATCATGTTAACTGGTTATTATGATGATTCCGGAACAGAAAATTGAGAAAAAATAATCGATGATATTGATAACTTCAGCATCATAAATATCTATTCGGAGTATGAAATATTATTTTTGTGATATTCACGTGATACTTATAAATATTATATTGTTGGTAACGGGAATAAGGACATGGGTGAACTGAAAAAAATAAAGTTCATCGGTATTCTCAGACTTCATTTATTCAATAATCAAGTCTACAAATCACCATATAATGTCTGTGGTGTTATTATAGAATGAAACTTACAAAATATCAGCTATTAGAGTTGGTAAATATTTATACTTTTATATAAATTTTTTAATAGAACGTTGAACTTTTTAACTGTGTTGGCTTCTTCAATTTCCTCTAGGAGATCGTTGAAAGTTGCGATAGCTTGATAGATGGGCGAGTGAATTCCCTTTGTGGTTCTTGGCGTCTTGAGATCGTAATAATTCGCTGATCTAGTGTTGTAATCATGCACTTCATTCCTTTTCAATGGCAGGTAATTCATTTTTATCAGTTCGTTTTGGATTTTATATATGTTTGTCTTGGATGTTAAGACCAACCGACCGTGAGATATGTCAATACCGAGTGGATGTAGGTGTAATATGTTGCTCGTTTGCTTCTCTGATCTACTGCTGAAATCAGTCGCCAAAATGCACTTATCAATGGTGTTAGTTTTGCAATTAGTTTTCCAATTTGCGGTGACCATTCTAGTTTCGGATCTATAGTAAGTCCCAAATATGTACTTGTTCTATTGCTTGATTTTTTATTTCGATAGCGATTGGCATAATTGGTTTGTTTTTTTTTTTTCGTGAAACAGCATTGTCACCGTTTTATCTATGTTCAATGATAATTTGTTGTAATGGTAGCAGTTCTATCAAGTCTCTGGGTGTTATATTGTCGTGTCCTGGTGCTCCATATGCCTTCATAGTACATAGAAGCTATTCTATGTGATTTTTCAACATTTTCGTGTTTCGTCACTTTCTATTTCTGGGAAGCCTCCTTGATATCTCTAGGCTTATTTAGAGTTGCTTCATATTGAAATGCTTTTGAATTTTCGGTTAATGGACTGTATCATCTTCAATATTGGGGTAAAGCTTAGGTTTAAAAAAATTGGCAGCCTAATGTTCCCCAAATTCACCCCCCCCCCCCCAAATCGGTAGATCGATCGGTTCGGCGTTTTTTTTGGACCGATTGATTGAACATTTGAAAAAATCAAGAAAACAAGGTTTTTTCCTCAAACTTGACCTAATCTTTTCAATTCGGTTTTTTTACCGAATGAGTCGAAAGGTTTCCGCAAAAACTGTTTTTTAAAACGTGGTGACAGAAGTTCGCTTAACGAGTACCGAGAGCAAGTTAGGGGTATCAACTTTAAATTCATTTCATGATTTTTTTCTGAGAAAAACGAAGATTTAAATATATCCAGTGTCCATAGCTCCAGTAGAGGTGGGTCAGAAATGGTCTCTTGTTTTTTTTTTCTTATTTGACTTTTGGAACAAAATACAAAGGCATTCTTCGAATGTTAATTTTTTTTCAAAATTTCGGAAATTATTGAAAACATTTTTTTTTATTTATTTGAAAAAAAAATTTGTGAAAAGAAATAATGTATTTAGGTCAAGTTTGAAGAACAAAAACCTACTTCCCATAATTTTTTTCAAAATTTCAATCACTCAGTTCAAGAAAACTGCTGAACTGATCGATCTACCGATTCAGGGGGACTTCGGGGAATATCAGGCTGTGAAATTTTTTTATAACCTAAGCTTTTCCGCCATTATTGACGAAAATACAGTTCATTAAAGGAAAATGGTGAAATAGCATTTTTTTTTGCTCTTCTCCTACCATTATGTAACAGGTTCTATAATTATGTAACAGGTGAAAAAAAAATTTTTTTTTAATTGAACGAAACGGACTTCCGTAAGAAATTTTCTGTAGAACAAGAAGACGCCTACGTCTTGTTAGGCGATCAGTAGTTCCGGAGACATCGGCAATTGGGTGAAAAAGGATCATTTTTCATTCAAAACAGGATATCTCAAACACAAATGGTTATATCTAAAAGTCATGAAGAGCAATTTAGATCTGAATAAATAGGTACTGTGACATTTCCATGAGCGCAGATAAAAAAAAATTGAATAACTTTGAAAATTTTCTCTTCGTTCCTTATTCGATGATTGCATGACTACCGCTTCTCCGAGAAATTGTGAACCCATAAATTCAGAAACAAGTCTTCAAGCTTCAAAAGTTAGTTTCTTCATTTTCTATTAGACCATTTTTCACTGAGATATAGCCTGTTGAAAATAACAAAAAATTTTTGAATATTTTTCTGTTGCTTTAATTGTTGCTCGAAGCATCAATTGACCATATTTACGAATTAAAAATTATTGGATGAATTTTTATGTGCATCACGTTGCGTAGATGCCTTTTTTTCTGGTTTCCGATACTCATGGGCTGAAGGCAATTACCCACATTGACCCCTCTGTAAATCCGCCCTTGTACCTATTTCAGATATAACTCATCCCAATTCGCAATTTCAACATTTATGAGGACAATTTGACTATAATTTGTTTTTTATGTGAAAAAACAACATTCTTATTGAAGTACAAACCCCCTGTGTATTCGGAGGCAAGAGCAAGATACACTTGTGAATTGTGAAAGAGAAAGAGGGATTTAGCTACTATGAACACGAAACCAATTATTTAATTGGTTTCGGTTATAGTGACCTTATATTTGGGTTGCAGCGATCGGCAAAAGATTACGTCCTCACAAGTGCACCTTTCTCGATCTGATATAGTAGAAGATCCGAACCTACCTCGACCTTCACCGAGCTGATAATAGAATAGAACCTATTTCATAATAAACTTCAGATGTTAGATAATATATAAAAAATAGGTTGCCTAAAAAAATCCTGGACAGAGTATTTTTAATTATTTTTTCAAAGGTATGTCAAAATGAGATAATTTCACCGGTGTGATAATAGAAAAAAAATTATATCAGCATAAGAGCTGTTTTATTGTGAACACGTTGATATAGGGTTGCCTGCAAAAAACTTGGACCTAATAGGGATTGCCGAGGTTTGAAGGTTGGATTGTTGTCGCGCTAGGTAATAATAAAGGACCGAACATCGCAGTCGTATCTGAATGTAAACCAGTGCGAATGCTCGGTACGTATGTATACCTACTATGGAGAGAAGTGGTATCCCTACTACCCTCCATATTGAAAACAGTACGGCATTATCAATGTTACCACCTTTCATTTGGGAAATCTACCTAAGATCAATTCGAAATCTACAAAAAGTCTACGGATTTTGAATGAAATCTACCAAAAATTTATCGTTTTTTTATGTATTTTCCTTATCCGATACTGTATAATGCTATTGAGAGATGATTAAAGTGATCTCAACATGATATGAACTGCTCCACATGAGTAAGGAATATTGACTCAAATTGCAGAAAAATATATTTTAAATAAGATTTTGTGATGAAAATTCATATTGATATGATTTCAAAACTGGAAATTTAATTTAATTTTAACCTGTAGGTCTGCAGCATATACAGGGTGGTTCAGAAAAATCGAGTAAAAAACGAAATTATATTCCGAGAGAATTCAAGCATCTTAAGGCTATTTAATAAAATGTATGGCCTCCACAGGCATCAATAAGAGCTTAACATCTTCTTCGCATACTGCACACGAGGTTGTTGAACATTTCTTGAGGAATTTGGTTCCTTAAACGGGGCAGAAGCTCTCTCAGATCATTTAAGGTAGTTGGATGATTATCTTATCTTCTTTGGCTCATATCACATGTATGTTCTATGCAATTCAAATGTGATGGGCGCAAAGGTATTGGTAAATTTGGAATACCAATCTCATCCTATGGAAAATAATAAGGATGAACTTGATGAGACCGATAAATTTGAGAGTGTCCATTCAAGTTCAGATGATTCAGATATGAAATAGAAGATATTGATCGTTTTTTTCATTGATATTATTTTTTGTTTTTTTGCTACTCTGTAACAAAATTTATTAATGTAATACAAATTCTTCTGATATTTTTCTTGTTATCGCCTTACCCGAATTTTCGGCAGTCCACATTATACCCATAAGTTAATATTATATTATGGTATTGAATACATTGGACTTTTGTTTGAAATTCAAATGTCCGTTGCTCCAGAATATCGCCGTATTGTTCTCAATATAGCCTATGGAAGGTACCTACGTAGTAGGGGTAACTCTTTGAGTAAAAGTACCGAGCATTTGCACTGTCTTATATTCAGATAAGACTGCGATGTTCGGTCCTTTATTATTACCTGGCGCGTCAACAATGCAACCTTCAAACCTCGGCAACCCCTATTAGGTCCAATTTTTTTGCAGGCAACCCTATATCAACGTGTTCACAATAAAACAGCGCTTATGTTGATATAATTTTTTTCCTATTATCACATTGGTGAAATTATCTCATTTCGACATACCTTTGAAAAAATAATTAAAAATACTCTGTCCAGGATTTTTTTAGGCAACCTATTTTTTTATATATTATCTAACATCTGAAGTTTATTATGAAATAGGTTCTATTCTGTTGTTTTTTAGAGGTTGCTTCTTTGACCGTTCTCACCGACCGAATATGTAGGAGGTTTGTTCTACAATGAGCGCTTCAACTCTAACGTCTAACGTAACGACATTATCCCCCTTTATATCGGTCCAGCTGCGCGCGACACAGTATGTAGTGGAACGAATTTTGTCTCGAATGCCTATCGCGTCATGAACGCCCGGAATGCCTCGCCTCATTGGAAGTGGTACACGGTACCGCTTAAATACAAAAGTAAGGCTCCTCTTACAAACTCAATTTTAAAATGTGTACTACCCAACACTAGCCTAAACGCCAACGTACGTTACCCGAACGTTAAACGAATCTGCCCGATGAGTTGCGAACGTTTGCATTTTGACATAACTTTCTCCTTAGCTTTGCGAGTTCGTAGCCTAGCTTGTACATGGCAGCAGTTCAACTTTCTTTTCACCGCAGCACGTGAACGTTATATTTGACGTTATTTCTCACGTTAACGTTCACGTCCGGGCTTACGTGCTTTGCGCACTTCATTTCTCTATTATAAGCGTATAGATAATTTTCGCAGTTTCATGATTGACGCTACTCTTAAATACACTTCCCGTCAATAAATTCCGGACAGGCAAAATTTTTGTCAAATTCAACACCCTGTATCTTTTTTCGTGGTGCTGCGATTTTGTTGAAATTTTCACCAGGTATAGTATTGAGTCTTGTTATATCAACCTGAAATTTAATACCTGTAGTTCATCCGTTATACAGGGTGAAACAAAACCTTATTTCATACCCTCCATTTCTAAACACCCTGTGGTGAATTTGAGGCGAAAAAATTGATATCATTAAGTTCTAATTTGAACTGTGATCTTTTCTTGACAAAATGTTTCTTGATTTACGTCAGTATCTGCTTGAAAAAAAGCAAACATACACAAACATCTGAAAATTAATAGCGTGTATTTACACCTCGCTTTCTCATCACTTCTACCACACGATGTGGCAAACTTTCAATGCATTTCCGAATTGCTTCTGGGGGAATATTTTCCCGTTCTTCAAGAAGGTTGTAAATTGGGCAACGTTTTGGGCTGCCGATTTCGAACATGTCTACCTAGCATATCCCATACATGTTCAATTGGATCTAAATCCGGACTTCTGGCTGGCCACACGAATCGTTGAATATATGCCTTTTCAAAGTATTCTGCTACAACCCGTGCAACGTGAGGCCTAACATTGTTCTGTATTAACAGAAATTGTTGCGTCCCCAGAGGAAATTCGTCAACGCATTGAAAGTATGCCACGTCGTATGGTAGGAGTGATGAGAAAGCGAGGTGGAAATACACGCTATTGATTTTCAGATGTTTGTTTCTGTTTACTAGTCGATAAGGTATTGTAAAGTTTTAAATTGTTATGAAAATTGAAAAAATTCATTTAATTAATTAATTTTTTTAAAGCAGATACTGAAGTAAATCAAAAAACATTTTGTTAAGAAAGGGTTACACTTCAAATTGGAACTTAATGATATCAAATTTTCAGCCTCAAACTCACACAGAAATGATGGGTGTAAAACAAGGTTTTGTTTCTCCCTGTATAAGGGATAAACTACAGGTATTTTTGGAAAGTAAATTTCAGGTTAATATAACAAGACCTAAAACTATACTTGGAGATTATTTCAACAAAATCGGAGATCCACGAAAAAAGATACAGGGTGTTGAATTTGACAAAAATTTTGCCTGTCCGGAATTTATTGACGGGGAGTATATTTAACATTGAAATTAGCGTCTGGTACAGAGTAAGAAACGAGGAAAATTCCTTGCAATAATAGATTTATGTTTCGGAATGATGTAATAAAAAACAAATAAACCCAATTTCCCAACTAAGAAACGTCCCCCACTGATGAACTGCCTCCAGCCAGATAGCCCGTTTCATGTCCTGGCCGACCTAAACTTTTTTTTCGACATTGCTAGTTCTTGTACTATTAGGCTTGAATGTCCTTGGAACAAAGTATTTTAAATCATTAGGATGGCACCTATAGGATTCAAGGCAAGTGACAATATAATCGACCTCAACAAAAACGTCTAATAGGCCGTCGAGCTTGGTACACGTACACCCTGTATACTGTATGTGTTTTGTTATCTATTGATCATGGGAATGCATGCTTATTTTCCATCACAGCAACTGGAAAAACAGTTCGAACTTTCTTTAACGGACTGTCCTAGAAAGAGGCATTCACACATGACATAGAGAAGAAATATACTTTTGACATATATTTATGAATTGGATGAGGCTTTCGCGGCCATCGCTCAATGTCACTTGTTTTTTCGAGCATTTCGGTCGTCGTCGTGGATTTATTTCGCCAGTTAGAGTGTTTGTCATCGTCAAGAGTTGTACTTTCAGGAGATGTTCTCGCTGAAATGAGCTGCCTGATTGTGACCGTTTACACATTTTTGAAGTCGATTATTGTAAACTCCTACAATTTTGAAAAACTCGTCACAGGGTGTTCCGAATGTTGGGTGAAAACTTGGGATCAAGATTGGCCGATATCTTTTGTTTTTCGAATTAAAAACCTATTTTTTTATGAGTGCGTTCCATTCTGAGGAAAATAATGATAGTGTCTCAACATATTGATGCACCTAAAATAAATAATTCTTGAGTTTTTTAGGATTTTATGTCAATCAAATTAATGAAATCTTATTATTATTATTCACCTAACGTTTCGGTAGGCATCTTCAGAGGATTCTTGGTCTGAGATTGTACCTCGAACGCTGAATTTCTGACACTGACGTGTTCGAACCGGAAGCGTCATCTGCACCCCTGTCAATGGCGGGAAAAGGTGGCGAGTCTACGTGCGCGATGCTAATTGGCCCATCGCTACCGCTTCGTATCGGCCTGATCTTTGTTTTTTCTAAGGTCGGTAACCAGGCGCTATGTAAAAAAAGGGTCTCTTCTTTGCGGTTTATGTTATTTTTGTATTTATAAATTTCGATGGCTTCCATGTTCAGCCTGGGATAGTAACTTTTGATATTGGAAATAATCTCCGCTTTTGAGGAATTTATATTGTGTCGATCTGTCAGAGCATGCTCCGCTAATGGGGATTCAGTCGACAGCATCGTTCGTGCACAACATCAAAACTAACGAGTCGGTCGTTTGGTCCCAACTGGATGTTTTGCAGCTTTTCCACATCCAGTTGGGACCAAACGACCGACTCGTTAGTTTTGATGTTGTGTCTCTGTTCACATTAGTTCCCATCAGGAATAGTTGAACTACGTGTCTGAGATATTCGTAAATGACATAGCAAAGCTCTTTGAACTTTGTCTAACAACCAGCTACCTATTTTCAGTGGAAAGGCGAGTTTTATGAACAAACAGACGCTGTGGCCATGGGAAACCCTCTGAGTCCTGCAATCGCGAATTTCTTCGTTAGATAATGTTGAACAATATCATAATCCGAATTTTCAGAATTCAAATAGGTGCAGTTTTCCAGAAACGTCTATTAGGCCGTCGAAATATATATCTCCTAAAAATCAGATTGCCGACATTCTGAGTAAGGATTTGAAAAATGTTAGGTGCAGAATTTCTAAATGAAAATTCACCTCGATGTTTTTTGATTGATTGTTGTGTTTCAATTTTCTATATGTTTTATTTTAATCGAACCACGAAATCACTCAAGATAGGTATTTCCCAGGGTAGCATAGTTGGTCCTATATTGTTTCTTATATAAATTAATCTGTTGCTGGACTGCCTTGCTTTTTGAACTTAAATTGCCTTCTTGTTAACATTGCTGATGATAAGAATTTTGTCATAAAAGCACATGATTTGCAAATTACCTAATTATTCAGACAGTATTTTGATGCTATATTACAGTGTTTTTCAATCTGTGGGTCGTGAAGCCTTTGTATGGGGGTCTCGAGAGGTCGAGGGAGGTAGGTCCTACTTCATTGAAAAACATCAATGAATTTCAATAAAAAAATATTTATCAAGATTTTACAAGAATACTGGTAATGTTATTGATACTAATAAATTTTTCAATTACTATTTCATATTGATGTGAAGTTAATTTATTCAGTGAGAAGTTATGCAGGGTTGGCCGATATATATCGAGTGATATATATCATGATATATATCTTGATATATATCTGATATTTATTGATGTGATATATATCATGATATATATCATTCACTTTTTTGACGAAATAAATACCGCAGAAAAAATTCCTTGATAATTTGGTTAAAATTGAAACGTGTCTCGGGGATTCTTTTTTGTTATATTTATAGAAGTTATTTATTTTATTTTCATTTTGAAAAAATAATCTGTTTTTCGGCTTGTTTCTTCTGTTTTGTTACTCGTTTTAATTTAAATTTTTAGAATAATGGTCTTTCAATACATAAGTATGTTTGATGAACGGTTTTTCTGCAGTTTCGCTAAAGAACAAAATTTTTGATATATATCAGATATATATCGGATATATATCCGATATTATGATATTTTGATATTTATATAAATATCATGATATTTGCCAACCCTGAAGTTATGAGACAATTTACTCTTTCTTCACATTATTTGGTACCATTTTCATTTCAAATATACCTGATGGTTAAGAAGTCTGGAAAATCGAAATTTTGATAATGGGGTGTTTGGTAATTTAGTCCGAGGCATCGAGTGGGCCCATCAGATTTTGAGCCCTTATACAGGGTGAGTCTTTGGTTTGTACATATATTTTAACCGTAGATTCCTTAGGTCAAAAGAAACACTTATTTCATCTCTCATTTTTTCCGATTCGTCTTTCTTGAAAAGATACAGGCTGTCGAAAATCCATAAAAAAATTTAATTTTCAGTTATATTTCGCAAACGAATCGGTCGAATGAAGTGATTTTCGGAATATAGTTTTTCGTGAACGTGATAAATCTATCCGCAACACAAAACTTCACTAACATCCGCCAGTTTCTCAATTATGACCATAATTTTCCATAAATTCACCAGAAGTTCAATGAGTCTAATTGTAAATAGTAAATTCAATGTGATGAGATAAATATTCATTCATTTTGGAATATGAGAGTATTCTTGACATTTTCTTATGAAATCCGCCGTTTACGAGTAATTCCATATTGAAAGAAAAAAAATTTCTGAGAAATTCCATAAATTGGGTACTTTGGCTGAACATAACTCTGTCGACAATTTGCACAGAATTCAATTTTCGCTAGGTTGTCACGTTGAAAATCATCAGTAATTATCCAAGTAATTGGATAATTATAAAGTATTCAATCGAATTCGTCAATCCACAACTATTAAGTTTTTAGTGCCTCCTGAAAATTTCAGTTTTTGCAGTTACTTGGTTTTGCGGTGTCGCCGACGATATGAATTTTCGCATCCTATTCTGAGTGATCGCCGGCCCAAATGAGGACAAAAACATTTTTGGTTTTAACCAAATCGGATAAAAAAATGTCCGCTTAATCCGAATCTTCAATAAAAAAGATGGGCTTACATTCGAAATTTCAAAGTTGAGCCTTTTGGGCCCAAAATCTGATGGGTAGATTCCTTGGACGGATTTACTAAAGACTCCAGTATGTGAATTGATGTTATCCCACTTCCCAATTCATCAATGAAAAAAATCGGTCTCATTTCAATTAAATTAAGTTTGTCTTTTCCTATAATGACATTTTCATTTTGTCCTTGAAAACGTTTATTCAAGCTATTTGAATGCTGAAATGGGTATGAAGAAAAAGCCATATTTCAAAATGGAATTCCAAGTTAACCGACTTCGCTTGCTGTGGAAAAAAAGTATTTTGTTTTTATACTGAAAATTCAGCGTGAAGTTCCATAACTCAGATCAGTACTTTGCTATCGAAAACTACACCTCTGTATGGCAAAGCAAATGGCAATGGGGTAAACTCATACTTCTAACACAAACGGAAACGATTTGAAACAGACGAGTCTGCAACTCTTTTCCTCTCTTCGAATTCACAATATCATACATTTCAATTATGTTAACTTTGACATACATGGGAAAAGGTAGGGTTGGGGGGTTGCGAAATTTTTTCGATACTATGGGGATCGGTCATGAAAAAGATCGAAAAAAAAACACTGCTATATCAGATTGGATGAGAAATGAAGGCTTAGTGTTAAATGAAAATAAGACAAATTGTGTAATGTTTCAAACCAGCAGAAGAAACTTGGTACGTCCTAACAGTCCATTCAAGTGTCTTGGAAATTACCTAAAATACTGAAACAAAGCTGCTTGGTTTGATAGTGAATGATGTGTTAACATGGAAAGGTCATATAGACAACCTAAATAACAGATTAAGTGCTGCATGTTAAACCTTAAGAGTGTTGGAGAAATATCCAAATGAAAGTGTGCTCTTGTGTATTTTGAAAAATTTGAATCTATTGTTTGATATGGTCTAGCATTTTATGGCAATGAAACGGCAGTTGAGAAAGTTTTTTTAAGTCAGAAGAGAACTATTAGGGTAATTTAAAATTGGGTTACATAACATCTTGTAGAGGTTTTTTCAAGCAATGTAAACTTTTAACAATATCTGCTCTTTATACAGAAGCATGTTTAATGTTACTTGTGAAAATTAGTAAATACTTCATATCCAACTTAGCATGTCACTCTTATAGTATCAGAAAAAATTGTTATATGTATCCTGCGCATAGATAAACCCTTACAGAAAAAGGAGCAAAATATTCATGCATGAAGCTGTAAGCTTTTCAAAAAGATACCATTAAGAATAAGGAAAATCAACGATCCAAAGGGCCTTCAAGAGAGAAAAACATAAGCCATACACTGTTCGAGAGTATCTAAATTCAACTTTGCACTAATGTTTTTTCGTTTTCTTTCTCAATTTTGGATTGTTTTTGAGTAATAGTCGTTCTGATTATATATTGGTTGTACTGTATGTAGGATTTTCGAAATGAATATTATTATTATTATCATGTTTGTATCTCATATCAATTTAATGATTTAATAAAATTTCTGTATACAATAAAATGAAAGTATCAGAAATTAAATAAGTTTTTTACCAAACTTCGCTAGCATGAGAACATTTCTGATGATGAAATTCAAAATGAACCAAACTCAACCCCTGTCCCATATTCAAATTGCTCCCCCTCTTAGAGGATTATGTTTCTAAGACATTTGAGTAATGCAAAATGTGTTTTCTGACTAATATTGAATTATTCATAATGAGAGGAATAAAGGGGGTTAGTTCTGTTTCATTTAGACAGTCTGAATATCGCCTTATATACAAGATGTTGAAAACCAAAACTGGATGATTACAAGAGGCGATTCCTGGTCCAATAAGATTTTTAAATGAATGATAATCAGGCAGGTCATTCCAGCGAGAACAACTCCTGAAGATGCCAAACATTCATGCCGACAACGACCGAAATGATTGAGAAAACAAGTAACGCATATTTTCCAATATTTGAATATACCATAAGTAATTCAAATACAATTATTTTTGCCACACCCTATGATATTTACATGAGGTTGAACCGAACAACCGCTTCCATTAATTATTCCACAACTTTTCAGATAATCATGAAATCTAAAAATCCCAAATGATTTCTTGGTGAAATTGAATTGAAAAATTTTTTATTCCTTGCATTTTTCTCAGCTTCGGTAGTTTTAAAGGAAAATATTTTCACAGGAACAGGATCGATGCCAGAACTCCGAGTTATACTGCCTTATGAAGCTGAAGATAACTTGGCAAAGGTTAAGAATTTGAAACCGTTTTATAAAATAAACTGCGCGAAAAAAATTAACGCACATTCTGAAAATCGCAATTTCAACGAAAGTTAACTCTATATTGACATCATAACTTATTTTTTATGTTCTCTCGGGGAGGTTTTGAACGAAACAAGACATATTAAATGGAAGAAAAATTCAGGATTTCACCGAATCTTATGTGAAAAAAGAGAAATGAATAATTTTCAAAATACTGAAATGCTGATAAGTGATTTAATACTAAGTATTTCCACCCCTTGCGTTAATTACAGCTCGGCAGCAACAGTTCATACTCAAAGTGAGTGATCTTGAAATGTTCTGATCTAATCCTTCCCAGATTTCTCAGAGTTGGATTCCGAAGTCATTAAGAGTAGATGAACTTCTCACCCTCCTATTGAGGTTGTCCCAAACCTGCTCAATCGGATTGAGATCTGGACTTCTTGCTGTTCATTCCATTCAAGAGACTTCAACCTCTTCAAGGTACTCCTGAACGATGAGCACACGATGGGGTCTGGCATTATCGTCCGTAAAAATGAAATTTTCACCAATGTATGGGGCACTATATGCCCTTCAAGAATGTTGCTTATATACTTATCAGCATTCATAGCTACATTATCAACGACCATTAGGTCTTTGCAAGCAGTCATAGATATTCCACCTCATACCATAATCGATCCTCCCCCGAAACCAGTAGTATTCAGGAAATTGCACTGAGCATATCTTTCATGTGGACGTCTGTATACAAGGTAAAATCGATCACAATGGTAGAGGCAGAATCTTGACTCATCTGTGAAGAGAACTCTTTCCCAATCGACGTCTTCCCAATGCTCTTGCAAAATCCAAACGCGCCCTTCCATGGGCTAGGGTAAGGGCTGGGTCTTTTGCCGCGACACGAGGCCTTAAATCAAATCCTCTGAGGCCATTTCTCAGTGTCTGAGTGCTAATTTGCAACCCAAGAGTTGCTCAAGCTGATTTTGGAGGAGGCGAGCGGTTGCAAACCGTTGTCTTAACGAAGAAACTCTCAAGTAACGTTCTTGAATGGCAGTTGTTACCGTGGTCTACCCTGTCCTGGTCTTCAGACATTCATATCTGTCTCCTTGAATCGCTGCAACATTCTGGGAAACTCCAAACCTTTCTGCAATTCTTGTGTATGTCCACCCTTCTTCTTGCAAAACTACAGCTTGGGCACATTCTTCTTGGGTCAAATTGCGTATTTTGCGTAGCATAGAGATCAAGTGTAGAAAATCAAACAAAAGAAAAACTACTGATCTCTAGAATTGATCAGATTCAAAATCTGATAATATCATTTTTTTTTAATCCTGCTGGGAAAAAATATCTGTATTGAAGAAAAACGTTGAAAGTGGATAACATATGCATGCATAATTCTGATAAAAATAATTATCATTGAGAACACCTTCAGTTGTAGAATAAAATCGTGATTTCCATAATGTGCGTTAATTTTTTTGCGGTGTGTAAATCAGTAAATAAGTTCTAGTTGACTGAACTAGATGATAAGTATTTGTTGAAGGTTACTTTGCAAGGGAGCGTTGGTCAGCTGCCCAAGCTAGAAAGACCATTCTTTTACTTACTTCGAAGCTCTGCATGTGAAGAACACGATGCGCTTCAACTTTTTATTGTAGAAGAAGTAATTGAAGCTCCAGAGACATCCGTCCTCTCCGAATGGATCGGATGCTAGGTCTGGGTTGTATGAAAATATGTCACAATCCGATAAACATATTTCGTCCTCGACGGCGCTCCACAGAACCGGGCCTAGGGCGCGATACTGTTCGCCCACTGTGGCGATCAGCTGCGTATCGATCGCATTTGCGACCCATTGCCGAGACGGCTCCTTGCTGAAGTCGTCGCTCTGAAAAATTCATACCAGTTCATTCAACATGCAAAATAGGATGGAAATTAGTTTTGATACTATATCATGATGCAGAATACACCTAAATGAGCAATTCGTACAAAAACGAATTTTTCAAATCTTAGTATTAATTCAAATTTTTTCCTTCATTTCTTAATTTTCAAATCGAAATAGATTTGTTTAGAGTTCATTGTTGATTTATGTGGCTTATGTTGATCATGGTCGTGATTTATATAGAATAGTATAACTTTATTCGCTCTGAAATATACATAGTACATAATTATCCGTATAGTGGGCTTAGAGCTCGTCAAAAAATAACCTTAATAATAACACATTAGAAATCTAATCATATACAATTATGTTAAACTTGATTTGATCATAACCTCCTTGAATTAACAAGCCGCGAACAGCTAAATGTGGCAACGCAGCGGAAGGCCGAGAAGTTTCTGACGCCATTTGTGGATGTCTTGTTGTTTGTTGTGTTTGTGTATTAATGGTGACCGTCCGTACTGATTTTACCAATACAGAATTTCGGGCATAAGCCTTGGTTAGTCATCAAAGAAAACCAGTTCACGAAATGTGGAAATACATTTTCTATTGCAAAAATGGAAAAAGCGACATTGAAACCCACATAAAAACTGTTGAACACAAACGAGCAGTGTCAGCAGCAAGTTCGAATATTTCAAGAAATAAGAATTCGGAGAATTGATGACATTTGTCCTGGTTCCAGCTTGGGAAGAAATAGTCACATTATTTGTGAAGTGAATTGTGCCCAAAAGAAAAATTCTGTGTGTGAATGAAGAGAAATTTCATCTTTCGTCTGGTGTCCTGTGAAAGAAACTTCACCTATTTCGAATCAAGCCAAGTAAATGTTGTGTACCCGGCTGCAAGAGCTATAACAAGACTTCAGGAAACAATAATGTTAGTGTCGTTTCGTTTTCAGAAATGTATCAATATCGTGGATTAGGCCATTCCAAGAGGAAATTACGTTTCCGATAAATTCAGTTCGGTTTCCGAAATTCATTTCCATGAAAACGATATCTTGAAATTTTTAGAAAGTTTTATTAGCTGATGGAACCAATGAGACGTCAACAACTCAAGGAAAAAGCAGTTTCATTCACCTAAAAAAATTCTCAAGCAGAGAACTAATCCCCAGTTTAGAACAGATGGAACGATTGACTGAAACAATAATGATATAAATGTTTTTTTCAATTCGGATTTGATAAAAGATTATGATGACCTAAAAAATAACTCGACAACAAAATCTACTTTTTTTATTACATTTTGAAGAGACTATAACAGTAACATTAAATGTTTTAATAACAAGTGACAAATTTTCATTAAATATTCTGAATTATCATCTAAAGATTTGAAATGTATCCTACCTTATGTCTCAAGATTTCAAGGTGGTCCCAACTTACAAATGAACTTTCTTGGTATAAATATATATTATGTAGATGAAGGAGGTTTGGAAGGTCCGGATGCTGAATTGTATAAATTGAACAAATCTTTATATTCATTAGAAACATATTTGTAAAGGGAAGCGAATGAAAATTTTGAAAAAATCTGACATTTCAGAACGTGGCGGATCAAATGTGACAAATTATAAGTAAAAAACCGAAATATTCATCAGGTAGCATAGTTATGACATTTATTCTATATTCTCAATCTCCCCTAATTATTTATATTTATTTCTTCAGCTATAGTTATTAAGTTCAGAGATTTTATTCAAGTTCTGTTATTAAATTTTGTACATGAAGTTACTAAAATGATTTGGATCCCAAGTTTTTCTCAAATTTCTCTATTATGTTGATTACATTGATTCAAATACAAAATTTTGTGGCACGAGATGACCCTACATCTTCTCTTTGGTTTTTGCTGAACAATTGGATATGAAATGTGCTGTATTGTCAAGATACATTGATAATCATTAAGTTCTTGTGCTTCAATACAGATCAAATAATTTCGTTCAATTGATATCCACCAGTTATTTTAATAAAAATGATGAATCAAACCAATCATTGATCAAGTAGGATTTAGTGTTGCTTCTAGGTATTTGATTGAATTTGAAAAATTCCATATCGACTATTCGACAATTAATTGAAATATATTTGAAAATCGCGCTCACATTATAACGAATTTATTGCGGCCGTCCGAAGTCCCATTCGGCCTTCCGGATCCTTCATTTGCGGCGTTGCCACATTTTGTTCACGGCTATGTGTTTAAGATGGCTGTGATTTGAACATGAACATAAGATTAACAGAACAATTAGAAAACTATTTCATCATCCATGAATAGTATAATAGGCTTTTGAAATTGGAAATTTTGTCATTTTTTGTTTGAGCTTCTTAGCACTATCATTCAAGCGATTTTGTAGAGGTATTTTATTGA
This sequence comes from Hippodamia convergens, assembly GCA_038502775.1. Lineage (NCBI taxonomy): Eukaryota > Metazoa > Arthropoda > Insecta > Coleoptera > Coccinellidae > Hippodamia > Hippodamia convergens. The sequence goes on from JAVSIQ010000229.1 coordinate 78,784, forward strand.
AAATGGAGATAATCTGGTACTCAACGTTTTTTTTTTGTAAATAGTAGAAATTAATTTTTGGTGGTTTCAAATCAAGTTTACGCCTTGTGTTGTGTTCATGATCCCTTTGAAAATTAAAAACAAATTAGAATGACAAATCTAGAATGAGGTATGTATAAGGAAATCAACTAAGGCTTAAACCAAAGATTATAGAGTATAAAGATGGGAAACGAAGGAGCTACAGTGATATGAGCGACAGCTGTAGTTCCAAATGTAAAACTGAAATTTGAGGTCATGGTTCAAATATCTAATAAGTCCATTTAGCAAAACACTGGTCAAAGATAGCAGGCTGTAGCACATAACTCACGTCACAGTTTCGTAAGTTAAAGGTTAAGTTTGTTTTTGTTGTGTTTCATTCATGTTGTGTACTTGTGTGTTTTTTCTGTTATATATTATGTGTTAAAAACTGCATTTTGATTAATTTCAGAAATAATAAAAAGAATAATCCTGAAAGTGTATTCTTTTCATTACCAAAGAGAATGGAAATGTAAGTTTTGAAACATGTATCATGTAACTGTATTATTCATTGCTTTTTTTTTTCAGTCAAATGGATAGAGTTTTCGGGTCAAAAAGATATTGTCCCGGATAAAAGCATAGAGAACTTGTGCTGGGTAGACATACAGGTCTTATTGTACACGTCATTTTTTTTGTGGTTCCAAAGATTCTGTAATAAATATGTGGATATATTCTTGAAAATGTTATAGTAATGCTCTAATTTGTGAAAAAATTGTTGAAATGTTCTCAATTTCATAATTATTGTATTGCACTAGTTGATTTTATGCAATTGTTTCAAATATAAATATAAAGAATCCTGTGACGTATTTCATTTGAATCAAAACCATGTGTAGATGAAAAATATCATAATGATAAAAAGGCAGAGCCTTGCTTTTGTTTTGTCAATCAGGATGTTTTTTTTTGAAGCTTGACAAAGTATATTCACTCTAATGAAAATTTATGAGAAGTATAATTCGAATTTCGCGCCTATTATAATAGTTTTCTGTACTGAATAATGTATTCAGCGTCCCCTGGGTATCAAAAGTGAGAAACTAGCCAAAATCGTAGTAGGATTGTAGTACTACAGATATAAGGTCGTTTCCTACCTTTCTATTTTCATAATCATTGGTTAAAACCAAAAAGTAGTTCTCTGTTTTCTTTGCCGAGCTTTTCATTCAATCCTTCTTCAGGGCTTCTACAAGATATAGGGTCGGTTTTACGAAACTTCGATTGTACCGTTAAATTAATCGGAGTCACCGCGATTCGTTGAAATTTTAAAACAAGTGATTCGATTGGTTCAAATTTATGTAAGGTTTTTTTAATTAAAGCTTTGTGAAACTCCCCCATAGTAACATTTGAAAAGTTTCAATTAAAAACAATACAGAACTTTTTCTCATTCGAACTGTGTATTAACATGTCAATTCAATATATGTTGATCATTAAATTAAGGAAAAATATCAATTCAACAGAAAACTCACCAATGTGACAACTTGGTATTTTCTGTCGACAAGTATTCACATTCAACTTTCGACCATTTTTTTTTCAATTGCAGGGGCAGTATGTGATTAAGAATAGAAATTTTAGCTATATATATATTAGTTTAATTTTTTTTAAACTAGGGAGGGTTTATTGGGAGTAGCTAATAGAAAGTATGTGAAGAAAAGAATTCTTCTAATATACATTCATCAAGATTTTCGATGAACTATTTTGAATGATTTCGATTAGGGATGATGATACAATAATCTAGGATTAATATGGGTTAAAATTGCTATACTGAATAGCATACTCATCCTGCAATTGAAAAAAATTGTTCGAAAATCGGCAATTATAGGCATTATTATTATATTATATAGCATTTTAGCTGAACAAATGTTGGTGTCATTGGATAATATTTAGAGAGGGAATATCTCATGGCTGATTTTCAGATTGAGGGTTCTCATTCACGATGTCATGGACGATTTCATTACATGTGACATTACACCTGTCTGCAACTGGCCTCCAAATGAAACCCAGAATTTGTTAGAAGGAATATTTCCCTCCTGTCAAATACTTCATATAAATATAATGCAATTATCAAAAATTATAGAAATAATTTCATTGTAGAGAGTGAAAGATTCATGCAATAAATGCACTGCTCGTATCCATAGCAATTTCAGGAAATATTCCCCCGAATTATACCCATGCATCAAAATGACATCACCATTCTGCATTCCAGCGTGTTGTCTTAGCAAAAATTCCTTCAGTGACAGGCTCTTTTTCCAAAAATTAAAATGAACTCGTACAGTTTTCAGACAACACGCTGTCATGCAAAATTATCGGTAAATTTGAAGCAATTACTTCTGATAAATCTTTTAGGGACTGTTGTCAAGATTTTAAAAAGAAGTGAAATTGCATGTTATATTGTTAGATATGTTCTCTCTTCAAGGAAGTTGCAACACACTCATAGAACCTAAAGTAACAATAATAAAATACTGTACCTTGACATTCATGAAGTCATAATCTGGAAAGGCTGAATTCAGAGTAGCAATAAGATAGAAAAGGGTTTTTCGACTTATGGTATCACATAAAAACCCATCTTCATCACCAGGGATACTATGACTGTAATGAGAACTTCCTGGAGATAAGCCCTGAGGTGGAGATAAAGCCTGAAGATCATTTGGATGAACGCCCTCAGGATTGAACCTCTTAAAGAGAATTTTGTCAATTCCTACCATTTTGCAGGAGTAACTTTCAATCCTTCCCACTATATTGCAATCTTCCGTTTTGAAAAATAAGGCATTATTGATGGTTTCAAATCTTGTACTTTCAAGTAACTTCATTATGAAGATTTTTCTCAGATAGCTTGACTTATTATTATTATTAAGTGTTGGAACGGAACTTTTCTTATGATCTACAGTCTTTGATTTTTAGCACTATTAGGTACAGAGTTCTTAAACATAGCTGTGGGATGCAAGAATATTCCTTTTCTTTTCCAATAGATGAGATTGTATGATGACACCAAGGTACGTTTCACTGACTTCTTGCTTAATAAATCGTTAGGGCACATTACAATCTAGGAAAAACCGAAAATAAAATACAGTATCTATTTTTCCTTTCCGCTAATTGTCAAGAGAAATGGAAATCTATAGTTGAGTAATGTTCAAGGGAATCAGCTATTATTAGCACTCACACACAGGGATAACAAAAGGAGACGCAAAAAACACTTATTCACTGCTAGCTACTGTTCAGAAAAATCAAAGTCAGAAAACATTTTAAACTTGTGAAAAAACACTTGGCACAATCGAAGAAATGTTTGAATAATCAATTCGATTCATTCAATTATTAATAATTCAACAAAGGAAACATCAAACTTTGACATCAAATTCGTTTACTAACATTCACTGCTGCCAACCACAGAACAATAATTTAGTACCAACCGACCAAGGTCCAAGCCCACTAGCACAGAATTAAATTCTTCTTTTTCGTATCTGTTCCCAATGTGCTAGGCTAACGCCATCTATATATGAAACAAATTGGGTGCCAATCTCTCTGCTCGGGTTTCTTGGGTGTTGTTGTTATATGTAATTACTTTTATTAGTTTTTCTTCTTTTCTTTTCGCACGGTTCACCAATACAGGGGTTCAAGGACGTGGTATACAGGGTGTACCAAGATCGACGGTCTATTAGGCGTTTCTGGAGATCTCAAGGGCGGTTTTGATGGAGGGCGTAGAGGGAGTAATTACCCTTCAGAACGCCTCAACCATTTAAAATTTTTCGACAACGATATAATGCTTACAAGGATTAACAAAAAAATTTAATAAAAATCAAGAAAATAAATTAAACATTTTCAACGAGTGACTTTTTGTCACGTATCACCAAAACGTTGAAAATTTTACACATTGGCTTATATCAAGAATTCTGATCGAATGGTTTGAGTGCTTTTTTATGTCAAACATAATCATATCATTTTGGGGACAAAGGGTATTTTTAGTGGTAATTTTTTTACCTTTCTGTATCTCACAAGGTATACATTAAATTGGCGCGATTATATTGAAAAATACAGGCTGTCCCACCGGGAGTGTCCATTGGAAGTTTATGAAGAAAAATAATATTTCACTTCCAAATTTTGTGTGAAGATATAAGCCAAGGTGTCAAGGTGACATTCATTTATGATATACTAGCTCGAACCGGCCGTTCCGCAGTCGTTCAACCTACGGTAACTTTTGAAGTATTCATAAAAAACTATACTGTAATAGTATATTCTAAAACAAGTTGCAGAATGAGCTCGTATTCCAACACGAATGCGAAGTTCGAAAACGAGCGACGAAGGAGCGAGTTTTCGATAGCACGAGTGTTGGAATTGCCTCTGCAACGAGTATTAGACGGTATTTTCTCTATTTCAGTCAATTCTTGCGAAATACTCTCGAAATTCGAATGAAAATTCAGATTAGTGACTTTTGTTTTGTATCTTGGCAGTTAGTGTGACATACGAAATTTGACAGATCACGGAATTTGAATTGATTTGATTCGAAACTTGATTCGATCGGAGGTCAGTACTGACAACCATTAAACGAAAAATTTAACTGAAAACAATGCTGTAATGAGTTTCATTACAGCACTACTTTTAGTACTGTAATGAACTCATTACGATACTGAAATAGAGAAAATGCATTTTTCATCTGGAATAAATGCCGCAGAAAACAATCACATTAATTTTTATATGAATGTATTTCATGCCAGCCGGGAGTCCTTTTCAAATTGAGCATTATTTTGAATTGAACTTGAAATGTTAAAAATGGTTATCGTGAGTTGTCCTCAGTAGTTAGAAATTTGCCGTCGCGGACTTTTTTAGAGAACTTTTTGAGCACTACATAATTCTCTATCTCTTATAGTTTACCTAGCGTCGGCCGTAAAAGCCTGAAGAAACCCTACATGAAAACCTTCCGAAATAAATTCTCTGCATTGTAGTGAAAGTTTCATCAAATCGGTCATCTGGTTCCCGAGTTCCTAGGGGACAAACAAACACATAAACACACGGAAATTCATAATATTAGTATAGATTCTCAAATATCAAAGACAATAGTATATTCTAAAACAAGTTGCAGAATGAGCTCCTATTCCAACACGAATGTGAAGTTCGAAAACGAGCGACGAAGGAGCGAGTTTTCGATAGCATGAGTGTTGGAATTGCCTTCTGCAACGAGTATTAGACGGTATTTTCTCTATTTCAGTCCATTTTTGTGAAAACATCCCGAAATTCAAATGAAAATTCAGATTAGTGACTTTTGTTTTGTATCTTGGCAGTTGGTGTGACATACGAAATTTGACAGATCACGGAATTTGAATTGATTTGATTCGAAACTTGATTCGATCAGAGGTCAGTACTGACAATCGTAAAACGAAAAATATAACTGAAAACAATGCTGTAATGAATTTCATTACAGCACTACTTTTAGTACTGTAATGAACTCATTACGATACTGAAATAGAGAAAATTTAACTTACATGTTTGTTTTACTATATGACCATATGATACGATTTCATTCTATAATTACAGCAGAAATTCTATGACTCCGACCCTTGGAAGTGAGTTGAATGCCATTTAATGAATATTTGGCCATTTTGGAAAATAAAAGGATTCTTCGTGAAATCTCAGGAAATGCACTCTTCGAGTAATTGATGTTTAAAAAAAATTATATCAGGGAAATTTAAAAAATTGGTTACTTTGGCTGAAAGTAATTCTGTTCAGAAGATTCACAGAAATAATTTTCTGCTACATTTTCTCAAAGGTTCAGATGGTAGATCTAATGCTCGGAAAAAATTTAGTGTCATGTTTCCAGGAGTGGCATAGCTCATTATGAAAAGTTAAGATGGCTATTTCTTTTTATCTAGGCTGAATCACAAAAAATGCTATACGAAAAAAGTAATTCTGCTGACCTCAACAATCTATGGTTTGAATAAATGTACAAGTCAAAACTCACCTATATATTATGACTTTTTTTGGATATATCTCCGAATGCCACATTCATTTTATGTTGTTTCCTATGGTCGCATCTAGAGCCGTTTTCGAGTTATTCACTGATTTTTGAAAAATTTTGAAATTGAAGCTTGTATCACTGAAGATCCAATGAAAGCAAAATTAATTATTTCAGATTTATTTTCGAAATGGGTTACCGAGAAGATATTCAACATCACTTTATAAAGAATATACTGAAAGGTAAAAGGAGAGTGTCGAAGTTGGAATTCTAAAATAGCTAGAAATTCGATTTTTTCAAATGAAAACTGAATTTTATCACTCAAATATCAATCCGAAGGCAAAACATAAGTAGAGTTTTTCAAGAGTTCCCTAGATTGTTATGAAAGGGCGAACATTGATTATAATAATAATAGTACTTCATTCCCAAAATCCCTACAAGAAAGAAAAGAGACATAGTTAATATAAGAACAACAAAAATAAAAAAGGTTTCGGAAAAAAAAAATGTTTTTTTTTTTCGATACCTCATACAATATTATGCTCGAAGCTAACATTCATTACTGAATATCTCGAAAATGATACATTTTGGACCGAGGGAACCCTTAAACGACTCCACTTACGGTAACCCATTTCAAAAACATATCTGAGAAAATACTTTGCACCTTCGTTGAATCCTCAGTCTTCTACAAGTCTCAATTTGTAATTTTTTTCAAAAAACAGTGTATAACTCGAAAAAAGCTCTAGATGGCCATAGGAAATGAAACATAAAATGAATGTGGCATTCAAAGATATATCCGAAAAAGTCATAATATACAGGGTGTTCCATTAGAAATAAAAAAGTTGATATCATCATGGAGATAAAGAGAGGGGAAGTAGCATATCCTATGTTTCCCTTGCTAAAAAAGTGTCACCAAAAATCCTCCATGTTACGGAGCCAAACTTGTGGCGGGAATTTGGGATATTTGAATTTTCACAATTCGAAGTTTGTTGGGTTCGCTTTTAATGACCAAAAGATGATTGATCGAAACAATTCAAACATCAAAATGTCATGAAATATTGCTTTTAATGCATTAGTGAGCTGAATTACGTACGGAATGAAAAATTCGTTCCGATAATAATTATATATTCTAGTTTTTTCAATTTATTACATGCAAATTCAGATGATATACAATGAAAAAAAATTAGAAATATATTGTGTACCCCTATCAATTTACGTTGTATGCATCAATAATTAAAAACATATATCGTAATTCTAATTTTCCTCAATTCAATTTATCAACATAAAAGTGTGAGATATCAAAAACAGGCCAGTATCACAATTTGAAGTTTCTTATTGCCTCGATATATATCCTTTGTTATATATCTATTAAGTTCCGCTTCTCGGCAAAATTCAATTAAGATGAATATTTCCCTCCTGTCAAAAAACTTCATGTAAGTAGAATGCATTATCGAAAATTACAGCGGTAATTGCATTGTGGGAAGCGAAAGATCCCCGCGATAATTGCACTGTTCGTATCCATAGCAATTTCATTGTACGTCACTTTGACAAGTTTCACTTAAGTAGAAATTCAATAAAAATGTCTCGTTTTGGTCGTGAATCATTACAAGATATCGAAGGAAAAGTGATTGAAAACGAGCCAATTAATACAAGAAAGAATAGAAAATACGTCTGGGATCAGTTCATGAGCTTCTGTGGTGAGAAAAACTACATTTTGAATGAAACAACACCAATTGATCTTTTAGCGGAAATATTGACGGACTGGGCATTCAATATGCGTAAGCAAAATGGCGAGGAGTACAAAGAATGTACTATAAAGACGATTTGGAATGTAACTGCTAAATTACTGATGGAAAAATATTTCACTCAATATAACATCAACTTCAACCCATTCACTAATATCGAATTCAAAGCAGCCAGAGATGCGAAAAATGCCAAGAGAAAACAACTTCAAGCAGATCCACAAAAGAGAAAGGAGAGTGCAGTTTTTCTCAAGTACGATGAATTTCAAAATATGTTCGTGGTTGTGACGAAAACACCCGGATGGTTTGCAGAAGAAATTATTTTTTTTTTGCTTTTGAATTAGCTTGGCGTGGTGGTGAAGGTCACAGATGCTTAATTTCCCACTTTAAAAAAGAAGAAAATAGCGCAGCTGAAAAAACAGGAAGGATTATTTACAATCCAGTGTTCACTAAGACGACGCAAGGAGGAGAAAAACCATGCGCTTCATTGAAAATGGCTGATAAGAAATAAAATCAATCCTGATCTGTGCCAATTCGACTGTACAAAAAAATTCCTAGAACGGAGGGTTCGAATAAAAACAGAACGACTCTTTCTCACTGTAAATCCCGCTTGGAAGTTGAACAGAAATTGGTATAAAGGGATTTCCTGCTGGACGTAATACAGTGAGTAAATGGACTTCCCAACAAGCCAAAGCTGTTGGTTTAAATACAGAGAATATCAAAATAACAAATCATTCGTTACGAGCATCAGCCGTCTCCACACTCGCAAAAAAGGGGGTGGGCGAGCAGCAACTAAAAATCAGCAGCAACTAATAAAAATCACGGAGACATTAAAATAAATCAATATCGCCATATCTTCAACGATGAATCACCATGAAGAAATAGTAAAAAAAATGCGTTGGTGATGACGTCACAGGCAGCACCCTCCTCCTCGCGTTAATGCACCGTGCTTGCTTTCTACACGGACGTATAATAATTGTGTTTTTCAATGTAGTTCCTGCAACTTTTGATTTAGTTCAATGGGCATACATTTTTTAACCTTGAATGAATATTTTCAATGCATTTTTACGCATGTATAAATCAATAAATACATTGAAACAAGCAAATTCCTGCGTCTCCTCTTTTTTTTCAGTTGAAAATAGCTATTGCAAACTTAGACTCAAACGCACCTGGCATCAGCTTGACAAGTTGACAGTTCATTCGGGAAATATTCCCCCGAATTACACTCGTGCATCAAAATAATCTGATAATTCTGCATTCCAGCGTGTTGTCTTAGAAAAACTGCATTCGGTCATTTTCATTTTTGGAGAAAGAGCCCTCCACCTTCGGTGTCGTGCTCTTTCTCCAAAAATGAAAATGAACTCATGCAGTTTTTAGACAACACGCTGTCATGCAAAATTATCGGTGATTTTGATACACTTGTGCAATACTTCCGAATATTTCCTTCCTGTCAAAAATGCGTAATGGCATTGTAAAAAGCGAAAGATCTCTATGACAATTGCACTGTTCGTATCCATGTGGAATATTCCCTCAGAAAACACTCGTGCATCAAAATGACCGCATTCCAGAATGCTGTTCTTTGGAAAACTGGATTCGGTCATTGTCATTTTTAGGAAAGATTGAACTCGTGGTTTTTAGACAATACGCTCTCAGGTAAAATTATTTCTAATCTACATGCACTTGTGCTATTACTTCAGAAAAGAGCAGACAATAAATTAATAAATTTATTATGAAGCATACAAGAAAATTATTTACAAAAACCTACAAGATTATATTCACATATAATTAGATGAATAATATAAAATAAAATATAGTCCCAATTTATTGAAGATATATTTCGCCACAAGAAACCAGTCTTCCATTAGCACCTCTGGACACAAATTTTGCTCTGAAATGTTTTTCAGCCAGATAACATATTTTCACGACGTCACTTGATGGATGAATGAGACCACCCTTACTCTTCAGGCACACCAAGTAATTGGTCGTGGGATTATTATTTTCTAATGTGGCAATGCACTTCTCACACATCATTTTTTCTTAAGGTGATGTACAACAAAACCTGAATTGTAATATATGATGTCATTTGTTATTTCAGACAAATTCAAATTTTCAAACACAGAAAAGTAATTATGATCAAACAGAGGATGAGGTTGTTCTCTACTCTACACAATACCAGAAGTTCTCAAAGAACAACTGAACCTCCCTTTTTTTCTTGGTTGTATTGGGGCATATTCTGGAAAAATCAAAGGTACAGCATTTTCCCTTATTCTGACACAAGAGAAAGGTTCTATCCATTATCCTTTTCTCTGAAATGAACAGAACAAATCCTAGCAGTGGATGTCGGATACAGTTCTTCCTTCTATAATTGCATTGACCCACTCGTCCCTTCTCTCAGGCTTCACAGGAAACCTATATACAAAAGGCATAAGTGGGTTTTGAATATTTCATTAACATAGTAATGAAAAAAAATGATGAAGAGACTTGAAAAGCTTACCTGTGAAATGTAACTGCAGGATTTTTTTTTCGATGTATTGGAACAACCATATACCGGACAAGAAACCATTTTTATGTATATTTTTTCCACTACATACAACTACCACAACGAACGAACGAATAATAAATAAGGCAAAAATTGTAGAAACTACATTTTAAATAATTCGAGGGCGGCCATCTTGGGGAGCCACTTTCAAATTTGTTTTGGTGACATATTTCAAACGTTATGCCCCCTAAACTTCCTTTACCTCCATGAATACCATTCTCGGTGAAAGCTGTCATTGGGCGGATTCAGCAAAAAGAGCGATAATAAACTGTCACAACTGTCAGCCACACAACAAGTTACCGAAAAGGAGCGCAAGTCAGGTATGCTGTATGCTACTACAAATGGCGACCGCTACCCAACATGTCACATAGATAGCTAAACGTTCAGCAGAAGATCATAAAAATTTGGCAAGAGTTCCGTAACAGTTGTCTCTGCTGAATGCGCCCATTGATATTTGAAAATATATGAATATGAGACACGGAACAAGAATCAATTTATTACCCCCAGAGCAGAAAAGCGCATTGGCCAAAGATGCTTTGCATACCTGGCCCCACGGTTATATACCAGTGTTCCGAGGGAGCTGAAAGAAATAAATAAAATGAATACTAAAAAAAAATGTTAAAATATTGGGTGATGGAGAAGGGAAGAAGATATTTCAATCAAATATTGAATCCCTAATATTTGATGTCGTACTCACCGGATGTGGCCCTACTCGAGTGAACTCTGCGAACATGTCTGACTACCTATGTTTTGTTGTGTATAGAAAAGTCATCACACGTCACCACTGTGTGTCGCGAACATGATCCCTGATTACTTTTTATTGATTGGATATTTCCATTTGCTTTGTTTTTTTTTCCTTTTTTTTCTTTACATGAATGTATGTTGCTTGGAATTTGTAAATTAATTTGAATACTGGCTACTAAGTGTAAGTGTAATAGGTTTAATTATATTAAGTCACGTACAGGCTCGCGCCTCTGTGAAATCTGTTTATACCTGAATTTTGAAGGAATAAACCATATTATTATCATGAATGAAGACTGTTATCTTCACACACTCGTTAACACAAAATTCAAAGTGATTGAATGATTATTTCTGCATAATCTTCAGAGTGCCCAATAGGGCACTCACGGTGGGACACTCTGTGTAGGTATATATTTGTTGGAAAAAATTACCCCCCCCCCACAGAAATATACCCTATACTACAGTTCTTAGCAACGAGAAAAGAAGATTATCCACAGTTGACTGATCACTCATGGCTAGCAGATTTGGGGTTTCTCACAGATGTAACAATAAAACTAAATGAACTAAACCTGGAATTGCAAGGAAAAAATCGTCATGTTGCGAAAATGGTTGGATCGGTGAATACATTTAAGGCCAAACTGGCTTTATGGAAATCCCATTTATTAAGAAATTCAACTTCACACTTCCCAAATTTAAAGAAAATTTTTGAACACCTCAATGTACGTGAAACAGATATTGATATCACTTCGTTTGCCTCATATTTAGATACGCTTTTGGATGAATTTAATTCTCGTTTCAAACAATTCAAGAATCTTGAGCCTGTCTTGGAGTTTATACTTAATCCTTTCGCAGATGGTGATGTTTCTGAAAGTCTCAAAAACTATTTTGGCATAGAAAACTATGATGAATTAGAGCTGGAAATAATAACCATGAAGAACGACTTGAGCCTGAAATCATACATGAGGGACGAAAGCTTTTGGAATATTGTTGATGAAAATAAATATCCTATTTTAAGATCATTATCTCTCAAAATACACGCGTATAGTGCATCAACATACGCATGCGAATCTATATTTTCGACTATGAAACACTTAAAATCTAAATACAGAAGCAGAATGACAGACTTAAATTTGGACCAATGTATTAGGACAGGTACTTCTAATTATGAGCCAGATTTCATGAAGTTGTCAGAAGAAATACAAGGTCAAGGATCACACTAATAAAATTGCAACTAATTTTCGTAATTACATACTAATATTGACTGTATGTACGCCATTGTACGCTGAATTTAAATAAACGTCTTTTTTTGTATTTGTGTAACATTTATTATTTGCGTCAACTTGTCATGCGCCCTTCAGGAATAAACTATTTTAGAATGAGCCCTTAGGCTGGATAAGGTTGCCGACCCCTGCCCTATAGGATCGCCCGTGGGAGAACTGGACCTATTTGAAATCTGAAAATTTGGATTGTGTGATATTATTCTCAGAGCTAAAATATTTTTGGAGCCTGACCACTTTCAGTTATACAGGGAGTGAAAAAAAAGGAGGGTGAAAATTGACTATTTAGAAAACCTCTGAAATTTACTCAAACATCGCTACCATCCAAGTATTTTTCTCGCTGACAAAAAGTAGAATCAAGTTGGGAACAATAGGATATCCATCACGCTGGCCAGCGCAAGTCTTTACATTGTGTAGATGTAAGGTAAGTCGTACCTTTATTGTCGAACTGTATATTGTGATTTTCATTCACCCCATAATACCCAAAGCCCGACCATGGATCCAATTACAGTCAATTAGCTCTTCTCGAGTAATCGAGTGGTCCTTCAAAATCTATAAGTTTCAAATCTCTCATTTGAATGAAAAACAAAATAAAGAGACCATTGAAAAATTATACAGAACTTCTATGTCATCGACTCAAAGCCAACATGGCAATGCCGGAGCAAACTCAATGAAGTAGGCAAGAAAAATAAAGTCTCTTCAATCTGGGTTCCTGGTCATTCGGGAATCACAGGTAACGAAAAGGCAAACAAACCTACTGGCCCAAAACCTTTCTATGGTATAGGAATATGTACCTATAAGACATAGTTTCTGGAGGAGGAGAAAACCGAATGAGAAACACTCTGGCAGAATCTCACAGGGTTGGATCACTTCAAAAAGTTCCTTCGGAATTTTGAAACCGCAAGATCCAAAAGATATTTGGATCTCAGTAAGAACCATCTACACCTCCTCACTGGCTTTCTCACAGGGCATTGTCGTCTCAGAAAGCGCTTTAGAGAATGGGCGTATCTGACACTGACGATTGTAGATTCTGTGGGGAGGAGGAAGAAACTCCTATTCACCTAGTCACAGAAGGCTTTGGCATTGTAAGCCAAAGAAAACAAATGCTCTGGTCAACAATGCTCTGTAGGAGTGAGGAATTAGCCTCACTGAAGCCTTCCGAGATATTGGATTTCATAAGATCTCTGGAACTGGAAGGCAACATGTAAAGCTTTGTCAGGGTTCACAATAGACCATCAAGTCGCAGTGGACTGTAACCCCCTTCAACCTATATTCACCATCAACTAGGGCAGTATCTGGAAAGTACATGATCAATTCAACGAATAAGATCGAAATTGACATTGTTACAAAAATGTCAAAATTAAATTCGAGTTTCGTATTATATCACTTTTTCCCTACGTCAAGGCTCTGGCAGAATCATATATATAATAAACCTATATTGTGAATGTGATAAAAATGTTGAAGTCAACATAGTGGGCTTTGATTTCAGACGCGGAGGGATAGTACGATCTGCGCATGCGCAAAACGAGTTCAACCGAATGCCCGTTCGGAAATCCGAATTGTTTAATTTCAAATTTCAATTCGCAAGTTGAAACGAATGACAGTTTTATGATATATTTTATAATACGTATTACTCTCGCTTGGTTTTTTCTTGAATAAGTATTTGTCAAAGTGATATTTCTTTTACTGTCTTTAGTAAGTACCAAAGATTATAGAGTATAAAGATGGGAAACGAAGCGACTACAGTGATGTCAGCGACATCTGTTTTTCAAAAGTAATCGATCTATGGTTAAAATATTTAATTAGGGTCCATTTGGCAAGATTATATGGAGATTATTAGTAGGCTGTTGTCAATTTTGAAAGAAATACTTGAATAAATATTTTTCTCTATTTCAGTATCGTAATGAGTTCATTACAGTACTAAAAGTAGTGCTGTAATGAAACTCATTACAGCATTGTTTTCAGTTATATTTTTCGTTTTGTAGTTGTCAGTACTGACCCCCGATCGAATCAAGTTTCGAATCAAATCAATTCAAATTTCGTAATCTGTCAAATTTCGTACGTCACACCAACTGCCAAGATGAAATATAAAAGTCACTAACCTGAATTTTTATTTGAATTTCGAGAGTATTTCACAAAACTTGACTGAAATAGAGAAAATATCGTCTAATACTCGTTGCAGAAGGCAATTCCAACACTCATGCTATCGAAAACTCGCTCCTTCGTCGCTCGTTTTCGAACTTCGCATTCGTGTTGGAATAGGATCTCATTCTGCAACTTGTTTTAGAATATACTATTGCTGAATGATGATTGTATTTTCTCGCGTATTTTCTACTGAAATAGTTCGAAATCTACAAGTGTACCAACTAGCTCACTCCATAATCTTGGTTCGTGTGTTTCTCTGTTATAAATTTTGTGTTAAAAACTGGCCGACATTCGAAATGCATGGTGATTAATTGCAGAAATAATAATCTTGAATGTGCATTCTTTTCATTACCAAAGAGAATAGAAATGTAAGTTTTGAAACTCTTATCATGTAATTGTCTTGTTCATTGCTTTTTATTTTCAGTGTTGTCAAATGGATAGAGGTTTCGGGGTAAAAATATATTGTTCTGGATAATTTGTTTGCGAACCGACTTTTCTTCGGTCTCATTCATTAGATCAAAAAGTTCCACTCATAGAGGCAATGGTGGTCAGAAGAACGACTTAAAGAAGTGGTGGTTCTCTTGACGACCCTTCCAGCAGTTCGACTCATCTACTAGACCCTCTAGACTCATTAAGGTTAAAATACACTGGGTAAGATATGAATGAATCGGGTCCAGAACAACTGTTTGACTTATGGATGTTCGATTTATCGAGAGTTCACTCACAATAAGTTCTTGAAATTGTTATGATAATTCTCTAATATGTGAACAAATTTTTGAAATGTACTCAATTTCATAATTATTGTATTGCAGTTGATTTTACACAATCATTTCAAATAAAAATATAAAGAATCCAGAAGTGTATTTCATTTGATTCAAAGCAATATGCAGAAGTAAAGATCTTCCTGATCAAAAAGCGGAGCCTTCCTTTTTTTGTCGATCAGGATATTTTTTTAAAAGCTCGACAAAGTATTCAATTAATTGAAAATTTATGAGAAATGTGTTTCGAATTTCGCGCCTATTGAAATAGTTTTCTGTACTGAATAATGTTTTCAGCGTCATCTTTGTGTCACAAGTAAGAAACTAGCCGAAAATCGTAGTCGGATTTTAGTACCACAGATACAAGGGCGTTTCCTATCTTTCTAACTCTATAATCTTTGGTAAGTACTTGATGAATTAGAAGGTCGGTATTTTTGGGGTTTAATACTTTTTTTGGTTTATCTTCAGAATGTGAGAGGTTAAAGATCGTCTTCCGTATGTGGAAGGAAAACTTCAGAAGAAATTACCTTACATAAGTGAGAAGTTTCAGCCTTAGAAAATAATTTTATGGTATGATTTATATAATCGGTTCACAGATTTCCCAACTTTTGATTTTCATATTGTACATCTTGAATAATTATCTTACTGGAAAAGTAATATGCATAACAACATGTTTATGATAAATAAAAATGAAAAACATTTGAAATTGGAGTTTTAATTCTTCATGAATATTCAAAATTTCCATTAGGTAAGTTATCAAAGCTTCTTCATGAAATGAATAATGAGATGAAAAACCCAGGGGTCCAGAATATTCAATAAAATTATGAAAATATTGAATTACCTACAACAAATTGATATACATAATATAGGTACGTACATTCAGTCACCAAGCAGTTTTCTCTTGGAATTCAATTTCCACTCGCTACTTAGCCAATGAAAACGTAAATCTTCATGTAGATTCTCAGATCATTGATTGGATTAATATATAATGACCAACCCAGCGTGAAATGCACTCTCATAAACCTTCAAAAATAATTAAACAAACTAGCGAAACGAAATTAATGTAGTCTAATCAAATGTCGAATAGGTAATCTTTAATCCAAATCTGGGGACCTATTCTTGACCATTCGCAATTTATACGATCGTTCGCATCTATTACCTTTGAGAATGACAGATGAATCTGTATTTTTGACCGTCCGCATGACTT
Source organism: Hippodamia convergens (assembly GCA_038502775.1). Classification (NCBI taxonomy): domain Eukaryota; kingdom Metazoa; phylum Arthropoda; class Insecta; order Coleoptera; family Coccinellidae; genus Hippodamia; species Hippodamia convergens. The sequence continues at coordinate 95,176 of JAVSIQ010000229.1, forward strand.
ACGACGTACATTTTTATGTTCTGTGCTTAGGACCGTTCGTATTTCACTGCGAGTGGTTTTGACAGTTCAAATGATATCATTGACATTGAATTTGAAAGTAAGCTGTTGGATTTCACCGATATTTACCTATATTGTCCGCATAGCTCGAAATTTGAGCTCACAGTACTGCTGATATGTAAATCTATGCCATAAACCTTCCGAAGTTGTCAAGAATGCCGCTTTTGAAACGCAAATCGCCATTCGTAAAAATGCGTATGCGTGGAGTTGCGAATAATTTCAAGAATAGGTCCCTGAGGTTATGTTTCTGTCAATGACAAAATATAATTTTCAGCGGCCATCTTGACCGTTCAAATTCTGCGCATGCGCAGAACGGCTTATCCCTCCACGTCATTCTGGCTTCAATTTTCAGTGCGTTTACCACTGACATTCACAATATAGGTCTATTATATATATGGGCAGAATCTCCCAGGGTTGGATCACTTTAAAAAGTTCCTTCGGAATTTTAAAACTGCAAGATCCAAAAGATCTCAGTAAAAACCAACTACACCTCCTCACTGGCTTTCTCACAGGGCATTGTTGCCTCAGAAAGAACTTGCTGAGAATGGGCGTATCGGACACTGACGACTAAAGATTCTGTGGGGAGGAGAAAGAAACTCCTATTCACCTAATCACAGAATGCTTTGGCATTGTAAGCCAAAGGAAACAATGGTTTGGTCAAGAGACCTGCAGGAGTGAGGAATTAGCCTCACTGAATCCTTCCGAGATATTGGATTTCATAAGATCTTTGGAATTGGAAGCCGAGCTGTAAAGCTTTGTCAGGGGGCACAATAGACCATTAGGTTGCAGTGGACTATAACCCCTTTTAACTATCAACTAACTCATCGGCAACGTACGTTGGCATTTAATGTAAACGTGAGAGGACGCTCGTTTACGTCGGGCGTTAAGCTAACTCTAACGTTGATGTTAAAAACTGACGAAAGCGCATGTGTATATGTCAATTATAACGTCTACGTCTACTTTCGTGGAAGCAGTCCAACTCTCTAATATCTTGCCTAACGTACCCCAGAAGAGGACCAATACGTTGAGAGAATTGACTGATTATTTGATTATAATATTCTAGTTTCAGTTATTTAGGTATAGGTTGGACGTAAACGAAAAGTTAGGGAAAAACAATCGATAGGCGGTGTGGCAATTAGGAAGTAGGCTTCTTCAAGATTTTTCGTGTTAGAAGATGATATTGGAATAATATATATATATGTGGGATCCGAGATTTGACGTAATATTAGGTTAGTTGATAATTTAGCTTTTAATTTTAACCTACGGCACTGGACTCGAGTGCTCTATTCAGAGGGTTTATGTATCGGACGGCTCAAGGTACTTGAAGCTAGACGCAAAGTTTGTTAAGTGTTACCAGATGTCAATTCAAAGAATCTAGATTACTGGTAAAACATCAACTTGAGGGTTCCTAGGTCTCGAGGGGAAAAGAGTTCAGGGGGTACCTCGTGAAAAATAGGGACAGTCGATAAGAGGATTTCGAGGAAGTCGATGGGAGAACGGGAAGAAGTTCGGTCAGAACGTAGATATTAATAAGACGAGGTTCCGAAGAACCGATTAGACGAATCTTTCGATAAAGTGATTAGACGGACACTAATCGAAAGTTAGACGTACCTAAGACGAAATCTTGGGACGCGATTCTTAGACTAAGCGGATAGACGGAAGCTAGTTCAGAGGTCGTTAAACAAGATTTATTAGACGAAAATATCATAGACGTGCGTTCAGTGACTGAAATCCCGAGTTATTATTGTCAGTGTATTTTTTACTCCTATTCATCTAGTCATTAAATATTTTATTAAACTACCTGGTGCCTAGTAATTTCCCTAGACACAATCAAATTCCTACATATATATATATATATATATATATATATATATATATATATATATATATATATATATATATATATATATATATATATATAGAACACGAATTATAACGGGATGTGTGGAAATGAAAGGGCTAAATATTTGTTTCCTTCATTTATTCTTCATCAACGTTTCGGACCATCACTGGTCCTTCTTCAGGATTCTATAATGATTACAGGAAGTTATAATTCTAATCATTATTGATGAAGAATAAATGAAGGAAACAAATATTTAGCCCTTTCATTTCCACACATCCCGTTATAATTCGTGTTCAATTTATAAGTGGAGCTACCTTTACCGTGGATATATATATATATATATATATATATATATATATATATATATATATATTTTATATATATATATATATATATATAGGTTAAACCGTCGTATTTATATATATATATATATATATATATATACGAGAGCTAAAATAATACATTAAATGTTGAAACAAAAAGTACCTAAGCTGAGGTAAAAAAAGAACGGGGTATCATAACATTCTTTGTATGATACTATAGAATCCTACGGTACTATCAACACTAGTATCATACGATACTATACAGCCAGGGGAAAAAACCACAGCCGAAAAAACCTGCCTCCCCGTAAACAAAATAACATAAAATATCAGGAAAATCTTAAAAGACATCAGTGTGATCATCTACATGTTATCCGTCGATGGGCTCGGATATACAGATTCTTCCCAAAACGACTCGTAATTCTGAATCTGAAATGAAAAAAGACAAAAGCAGAAAAGGAACCGATTATTCAGAATAAATCGAATGCATTTTGGAAATGCATTTGGTTCTTTAAAAAACATCAACATTAAGATTTCTTGGCCAAATAATGTTCGGAGGTTTATAAATATTTATGACAGAAATGTCACAAAATTTGAAATAAATGAAAAAAAACTCCATCAATTTCCCTTTTCTGAATCTGTTGAATGTTACGAAACTGATAATTTTTCAACATAACATGCTAAACTTGTAAAAAATCAATTAATACATAACCTTTCAACTGTTCTCTTTCACGAGGATTTTTTTCTGTTGCCGTGTAGGTTTCTTGCAGAAGAATCTCTTTGATACCATGTTCATCAGCTAATTTGGAGACTTAATCACACTTTCCTTTCGAAATTCCTTCGATATTCAAATTCAAAATCCACAAATTGTTGCTCTCTGGTCGTGAGGGTTTTTTCAAACCAGATACGACCTTCCAGGTGATGATTTTTCGGCACTTCAGATGTTTGAAAACCGCTACGGGACCCCAATGAAAGGCAATCATCTCCCAAAGATAAACCAAACATGTTATAACACAAGAAAACAGAATATTTTTCAGGAGCAAAAACTAAGACATATCACGAGAATTGTCATTCTGACAATTGGAATAATAATTAATATTAATGACAATAATTTCAATAGCCGATTTTTGTTGACAAAGTTGCGGGGGCCAGCTGGTAATGAATATTTTGATCCAAAAAATTTTTTTGAAGTAGATTTTGAGATAATCAAAATTTTCTGAATTTGACTGCCATGAGACTGACGAAGGTAACATGGTAGTGATAAAATACACAATTTTGTAAGTATTATAATGAAACTTAATGAAAACAACTACAAATCACTGAGTGACAATTATGGCTCATGTCTAAGATTAAAATCACCTAGCAACAATTAGAAATAATTGGTACTGAGCAGAGCCGAATTAATATTAGGCGATTGCCTATTGGTCTCGCATCTGCTAGGGAACTCGTGCCTCATGCACCTTCTGAAGATGGTTGAAAATGTTCTCCGAAATTGCACTGCCTATGGGCCCGCCACATGATTAATCCGGCCCTGATACTGAGAGAATATACTCTTTCAGTTTTCAGTAATGCCGTTCGACACGACAGGTCAGCTTGTATTAGTTTTACTTAATATTTTTAAGTATGATTACTTGATTTACTTGATTGTTTGTTGATACAAACAATAGAAACATAAATCTAACAATAATTATCTCAAAAGTAGTAAACTATCATGAAATTCAGAACAATATGACAGTATAATACTATGAAAGTTAACTATCTCAGTCGTCATAACAGCCTTTTGACATTTTTCTAATGGTATATTACTCAACTTTTATACTATTTTCAGATAATTTTACTCAACGATTGCTAATAAATTAAGCAAATAAAATAAGATAAGGTTTGAAAGCATCTGAACAGATAGTGATAATTAAATTAAAATGAGATCGTGGTGTAATGTCATCAACATTTTTTCTTTGTCCTTTCCCTTTTTTCCTAAACTCAAACTGGAGTTTGAGTTTTTTTTTATTCTTATAATTAACACGTAATGTAGTCAGAAGCCTCCTGGCTTCTCCCCTTTTTTTTAATAGTTCGTCCCTACTCAATTTGCTTTTTGAGTGCCGCATGATAATTTAAATTGAATTGTTGAATATAAATGCTTATACACAATAGCAATCAAGATAAAAGTGATCTAAAGCTGAAAAAACGTCTAGCGCGATACCAGACAGAGGACTGACGAAAAAGACATTATTATTATTATCCTGAACAGAGGTCGTTGTGGCTTCGTTCAGCCTTTCGGGAACGAAAAAGACATAATTTGAGGTTATAATCAGAATTACTGTTGTTTTTGTTAATTTCGAATATCAACGAACTACATTTTAACAAATCATAATCAACTATGTATCAATGAAAATAAATCTCAAATTGACAAGAGAATAATGACTCTCCAGAGGACTGACATGTATAAAGGACAAACACAACCCTAGCACTAGAACAGTTATGGCAGTTGTCAAGTCGGGTAGTCCATATAACTAATTTCATTAGAAATATTAAAACACAGATAAATACTTTATACATATTATTATTATTTTGACAGTTCTCGGAATATGTCATAATTTTTGGTCCTGCAAAATATTAGGTTTTCTTGTGGCATGAGATATTTGGTGTATGAGGGATGATTTCCTTTCATTAAGGTCCCGTAGAGGTCTTCAAACATCCAAATAATAAGTTTGAAAAACCTGTCCCTGTTTAGTATTGTAAGTTTGATCAGACAAAGAAAGATATGTGAGCTAAGAGTGTCCAGTTTGAGATCTTTTCTAGAGCACTTTATGAATCGGAGATGATGACGCATTAAAAAAAAAAAATTTAGGGAGAGGTTTCAACATACTGTAGGTGATGCCATCGATTTCTTGTGCAGGGTCGCGTTTTGATTTCATGCATGAAGATTACTTCATCTAGGGTAAAAAGTGTACTATGAGCAGGGGGGATGTGGTAGACTGGGAAGGTTGTTGTGGATTCACGTTCTGTCATGGACATAATCTTTTGAGGATTTCTTGTCCGAAAGTAGGTGTTAAGACTGAGGTGGTTGGGGATCTACATAAAGATTTGACTTTTTTGTAATCCGACCATTTTTGAAGATCTGAAGGAATCTTCTTTTGTTTATCTGATTTTCCTTCTCATGATAACTTGGATTTTATTTGTTTCGAGATATTTTGGCATGAACGGGTTCCTTATAGATAATTTTTGCTCTTTGCTAGATTAATGAAAGCAGCTCTTCGTTCCACCATGATTTTTTGTATTCGGAAACGTGTGGTGGATGTTTTCTTGGAATGGCCTGATAAGCTGCTTCTGAAATTCGCGATTCTAGAGCAGGTGTGACAAATAATTGATATTTAACCCAATCTGCCGAAAATACTGTCACTATTGTGTGAACAATATGTTTCGAAAGCTCATACATCGAATAAATTTGTTTTTTCAAGTCTGACTCCTATAGAGGGTGTTAGTTTCACGCATATAGATGGTATAAGGGGAGATGCGATTTCGTGACTAAAACGGGACCAGGTCCGCCACATTGGTACGACACATTTGTCAAGCGGTCGTTGACCTTGATGTTTCGTGTTTGGTTGTGAGTTTTGTGAAAATTATTTATATTTGAAGGACAATCTTCGTTGAACTAATTGAACAAAATGGTTTCTTGTGCTGTGCGAACTTGCTGTAGCCGGGATGGCGTAGATAAGAAGAAATCATCAGGAATTACATTTCATAGGTTAATATCAACAATGTACAGGGTCGGTTTAAGTAGATTTGATGTCTGATACTAGAGATTCCTTTTCATATTCACTCAGAGATTTGAAGAATGTAAAGGGTCTTCAATACCCTTCAGAGGATGTAATCAAAATTTGCTTAGAGACCGAAAAAATCATGAAGCGAGAAATCATTAGTGTTGGTCAAAACTGTGTGTCAATTACAAGTATTAATAATAGGATATTTAATGAAGTTGTTTCATCAAACATCTTTTCATTTTTAATTGATCACAATTTTGATCAGTGTTTTTTGGATAATCACCGTTTATTATTGATCAAAAGCATAATAAAGAAATATTACAATATAAGAATGATTTCTCTCTTAAAGTATAAAGTTGGCAAATCAACTGGTATTAGGCACCAAAATAACAAAATTGTACTGTTTTAGGGACAGTAAATTTTTTGTTTGTGAAAGGAGAACTTAGTTATTGAATATGAGAGAATGTTTGGAACATTCAGATATTTCTAAGATTTTATGTAAGAGTTTCCTGTCTTAATATAAATTGGAAATATAAATTTTTTTAACTAGGTTTACATATTTTAATATATATGTATATGTATATTATATAATTTTTTATATTCATTATTTATATTTTAAATAAGTTTTTCACCTTATACAAAATCTGTACTTTGCCTATTATTATACGAGAACCTACCATAAGAGAAAGTAATATCTACTCGTGTATATATCCTTCAAACCAAAAAAGGATAGGTATTCTATAATAAAAAATCTAGCTGCTTTTAATATAAGGAAAAAATTGTTGATCTTCCACCTATACAAACTGAGTCATGATGGAAGAAGTAGCTCAATATTTGAAGGAACGTTAACGAGTACAACTTCCAGAGATGTTATTGAATATCACTAGTTGTTTCTGCTAATGAAAGAAAACAGAATTTTCCCTTACATTATAAAAACTCAGAAGAATTGAATCTTCATTAAAAATGTTCTCAAAATAAGTTTAGTATTGTTTTAGTATATAAAATGTTGAAATTCATTTTTATTTCATAAATATTAAAAATCATGATGTTTATTCTGCTTCATCCATAAATTAGCCTGTAATTTATTTACTCCGACCCTGTCCAATTTGTGGTTCTGTGGCCGAAACCGCCACATTGGTACGACACTTTGCCCCGCCCAGTGGAACCGTTTTATGTGGGAATCGTTGAATGCAACAGCGTCTCCTTCTATACTATCTCTATGGTTTCACGGTTCGTACCAAGTAGTACCGAACATATTTTTTTCAATACCCTTAACCAGATGAGGGTTGTGATTTCAATTTCCTAGAAATCCAACCCTTACCTCACAAATAGACCACTAATAATAATAATAATAATAATAATAATAGATAGATAGATAACAGTACTTTATTGCGGAGCAAATGGCCATCGACCTTGGGTCCTTCAGCCTTGTCATTTAACAACATTATTTTTACATTTTAATTATTACAAAAAAAAAAAAAAAACTAATAATTTTGTTTTAAATTCTAAATAAATTATATAGAGTCTGTCTTGGGTGTTTTCTTGAGGAACTGCGGTTTAATTCATCTTGATAGAGGGCTAATACATCTTCTTGTCTTCTGAGTTTCTCTACGAATCTGTTCAATAGGGTATTTAGTCTTGTTCTTATTGGCTCAATGTTGGTGCTTGAGTAGAGTAAGTCGTTTGGCGGATTGTACAGTACATTATTTGGGTGTCTCATTCTTGTGATGGTTCTTAGTGCTTTTGTTTCTGCTACTTCGATGTTTCTCACTGCAGGTCTTTTACAATTGTTGAATATTGGATGTGCATATTCTATTAGTGGGCGACAAATTGTTTTGTAAATTTTTGCTGCTGTGATAGTGCTGATACCTTGCTTCCTATAAGTAAGTTTGCTGAAGTGTTTTGCTCTAGAAATAGCCTTCTTTTTCAGGTTCTTAGTGTGCAGATTAAAGTTCAATTTGTTATCGATTTGAACTCCCAAGTATTTTATTGAAGCTGCTGGTTGGATAGTTTTGCCTTCGAGTTGTAGAGTAGGTGACGTTGTTGAAATTCTATGGTCAAATATAATAAACTGCGATTTCTCAATATTTATTTTCATTCTCCATTTTTTGAACCAATTCTGTATGTATTCCAATAGATCTTGCAGTTTCTTTACGCACTTAGCCACTGTTTTTGCATGTGAAATCAGAATTGTATCGTCTGCAAACTGTAGAATGTATAGATCATTGGAGGTTTCTAATATTATGTCATGACAAAATATGTTGAAGAGCAGAGTTGACAGTGGGGATCCTTGTGGTGTTCCTTGTTCAGGACAAAAATAGTCAGAAGTGCTTGTGCCGACTTTTACCTCCAATTTTCTGTTTTCTAAGAATTGCTTACACAACTTGATCAGATCGGTGGGGACTCCTAGCTTGTACAGTTTATACAACAATGCTTTGTGCCATATGCTGTCGAATGCCTTTTCGATGTCTAAACTTATAGCTGAAGTTTTGTATGAATTTAGAGTTGCATTTTGGGCATTTGATACCAGGATGGTGAGTGGGTGAATTGTTGATCTTTCTTTTCTGAAACCAAACTGAAAGTTTGGAATGTGTTGTTCTATATGGGGTGTCAGCATTGTTTTTATAATAATAATATTTATTCGAAAGTATACATAAAATTATAATATATTTGATTTTGTGACACTGTATAACCTAAGCTTGGAGCTTGTATGTTATACAGTATCTATCAGTTATCGAATAATCCCCACTGCAAACAAACTAAATATTTACAATTAAACGATCCGCTCGCATAAGAACGCAGGATGGAAAGATAGAAAACAAGTACACCATTCATGACATAACACTCAAAAATTTCTGGAAATGTTCTTTAACGTATTGTAATATGCTATTTTTATTATCCTTGTTTTTTTTGTTCACATATCTCAATGAAGGGGGCAATATATTATAGAATTTTGGTCCAAGATATTGAAAACTTCGCTGTAAATGGGTCTTGAGAATGAGTGGCACACGTAAGTTTTGTTCATAGCAATGTCTCGTAGAAAAACCATGTTCAATGAGATTTTTACTACTATTGATCTGATGCATCAAGCATTCCGAAATATAAATTTGTCTCAAATTAAGTCTGTTGCATTTTTCAAATAATAATTCGGTGCTATGTGTTTTTTTTGACACTGAAAATGATTTTAAAAATATATTTTTGGATTATTTGCAAACCTTCCAACACAGTATCGAAAAGGCCTCCCCACACAACTATGGCATATCTCAGCAAAGATTCTACTAGCGAATCGTAAACTTTCAGCATGAAGGGGATAGATGTTACTTCACGTAGCTTGTAGAAAATGTATGCAATATTTCTGAGGCGTGTCTTCAAATACTCTACATGTACTTCCCATCTCATATGTTGGTCTATATAAACACCTAAATATCTTGTGCTGGCCACCCTATTTATTTCCGGACACGAGCAATTCGATTCTTCACAGTCTGTTCTATGTACTGAAAGTGTAGAGAAACTAGGCTGCGTATTCCTCATCAAAGAAAACGTGATGAAGTTAGATTTACTTGTATTGAGGCTTAGAAGGCTCTCCGCCAGCCAGACATTCACAACCCTCATACCCCGTTCGGCATCTTTATACACTGCATCCCATGTATTCCCCACAAAAATCAACATAGTATCATCGGCGTAAGAAAAAATTTCTCCGTTTGGTATCTTCAGCAAAAGCAATTGATTGACATATATGAGGAATAAAAGCGGACCCAAGACAGTTCCCTGCGGTATACCCATATTTAAAGTTCTTTTTTCACTCATTTTTCCATTCAACGATACCCTCTGTACCCTATGTTTTAAATAGTTTTTGAGCAACATCACTAATGCCTGAAAAGGCGCATGTCCCGGGCTCTGAGTACGTGGAGAACTGAGAAAGATACCCGGACACGATAACATAAGATCAGAAACTTTGAGGAAGATATCTGATGAGGTGAAAATCCTTTCAACCCACTTGATGAATTGCTGTTTTCTCGATGCATACTTTCCGAAGAGTCCGAAGATCGGAACTGTGATGCCTCTCTTTAAGACTCAGAATAAACTGGAAATGAAGAATTATAGATCATTATCTTTGGTGCCCAATGTCTCAAAAATCATGGATAAAATTTAAAATAGACAATAACAAACTTTTGTCTAGATATGAGATCCAATTTTGATTCATAAGGAAAAAATTCAACAGAAGGTGCACTCTATTACCTTACATCTCATATCTACAGTTTACTGGACAAATGTAATCCATCGTTATGCGCCTTCTTCGATTTCTCTAAATTTTCGACTTCTAAAGAAATTGAACAACTATGGTTTTAGAGGAAAAGTATATGAGTGACTAAGGAGTTATTCAGCTAATCGGGAACAGATGGGATGGTGAATGTTAATGTTGAGATAAGTAAACTTATGTAAGTGACCGAGGGGGTTCAACAAGGTACTGTACTAGAACCACTGTTATTTACACCATATATCAACAGCTCATTGAATCTCAGAATCAAGAGCAAAATTATTGCTTGGTGGATGATATTGCAGTGGTTTGTGAGTATGGCTAACAAGCCATACAATCAGAACCTGAGGCTGACTTGAAGATCTGGTTTAGTCAGTGGCGGCTCGTGACACTACAAGATGGTGAAGAAAAAATTATTATTATCAAGAATTTGATCTGATGGAATTCTTTTTGTAGTGAAAGGACGGGAAAAGATAACAATACTTAATAATTTTCCAACGTTTCGATCATTTAATATTTTTTTGATCTTCCTCAGGGCTACAATAAAATGACATGGCCATAAAACGGTTGGATATAGTTAAAAGTTCAACTACAATAAATGTTTTACTGACTATTTTAGTTCTTTATATTTTCAAAGATTGTAGATATCTGATACATGAAAATTGATGTAAATACGTTCTGAGTGTTTTTTCTTCTTGGAGTTCTTACCTCATTATTTGAATTTATATTCCCATTGCGTGAATACCTCGATTTAATGAATCCGTTTGGAATGGATGTTTCGCAACAGGCATTTGTCGACAAAAACTTGTTCTTGGTGTTTCTTTTATTTTTCGTAGGTAACAACCTTCTCATATGAAATCAAAACATGAATTGGATGTTGGGGATCGGGGATCATCTGTGGCGTATCTGTGTCGCCGTGAACAAGCGCGGTCACACCGGTGCGAGATTTAAATTTGTTGTCTGTGGGGTCGGAAATTGATTCAGCGGTTTGTATTTATTTAGAATATTACTGTAAATGGCACTCAAGTTTTGTGTGTCAGTTCTTAAATTGACGATGTTGTTTATTGTTATCTGAATCATTTCGCTCATACATCTTTTTTGGTAGGTTCTTTCAGTGTCCAGAATTGTCGTGTTTTCAAAATCAAAAGCGTGTCCTATCTCGAAATGGTGGAGGGCTAAAGCAGTTTTTTCATTTTTGTTTTCGTTTTCTGGTTTGCAGTCATAAGTGTGTTGGCGTATCCGATCTTTCAGGTATTGTCTAGTCATACCGATATAACACTTTGGGCAATTGATACATGGAATCTTGTAAACAATGTTGGATCTTAAACTGGGAGGAATTGGGTCTTTGAGTTTGGTGAAGAACGAGTCCACTGAATTGGTTGAGGCTTTCGCGGCCATCGTTCAATGTGACATGTTCTTTCGAGCATTTAGGCCGTCGTCGTAGATTAGTTCTCGACGTTTCGCCAGTTCGAGTGTCTGGCATCTTCAGGAGTTATATTTCAGGAGATGTTCTCACTGGACTGAACTGCCTGAGTGTGTGGCAGTTCAGTCAGAGAAAAGCTCAATGAATTTCTGACACACATAAATAACATGCACCCAAGTATACAGTTCACAATGGAATTAGAAGATCAAAACAGAAATTTGGCTTTCCCTGATGTACTTGTCACACGGAAGGAAACTACTCTAGGACACACTGTATACCGAAAACCTACACACACGGACAGATATCTACCCAACACCTCAAATCATCATCCATGCCAACGTAAAGGGATAATCAAAACGCTAGTCGACAGAGCGAGAAGAATTTGTGAGCCAGAACAACTAGCAACCGAGTTAGAACACTTGAAGCGCGCTCTCATGGCTAACGGCTTCACGAAAAACGACATCGATAGATACATCAAACAAAGGCCTGAACACAACAACGACAATGTATCACGTCGCCAAGAATCGGAAACAAAAGCATTCTTGCCGTTTATCCCACGGGTGACAGATAGAATCGGACGAATTCTGGGGAAACATAACATTAAGACAATATTCAAACCGTCGAAGAAGATCAAGGACCATCTCAACTCCCCCAAGGACAGAAGGGATACACTCAGTACACCAGGTGTATACCGAATTCCGTGCAGCTGTGGAAGTGTATACATCGGTACAACGAAGTGATCCATCGCTTTCAAAATTTTTTTTTCCCTTTTTTTTTCTTTTTGAATTTGATAGAGTATGCAATTCTGAATATATTCGTACTCAAATCGTTGCATTCGTCGAAATACTTTCAAAAATATCGAGAAAAACCTGAATAACAAGAGAGAAAAGAGTATTCGGTATTATGTTTGTTATTCCTAATCTAGATATCTTAAGCATAAACCGTTTTCACATTTTTGAAGTCGAAGAATGTGGAAATATTGTACATTTCTAGAATTTTGAAAAACTCATCACAGGGTGTTTCAAATATTGAGTCAAAAATTGGGATCAAGATTGGCCCATAACTTTCGTTTTTCAAATTAGAACCCTATTTTTTTATGATTGCGTTGGATTGTACAAAGAAAAATGATGATAATGTTTTGAAATGATCATGCTCCTAAAATTGATAATTCTTAAGTTATTCAGGATTTTCTGATTTTATGTCGTACGTAGCGTCGAATTCATTAAATCTGTTTCATATCAACTATGACCTTGGTCATAGAAGATAAATTATTTCAATAACTCACTAGTGACACACCTTTTTGTTCAATTCATTCATCATTGTTGTTATGGAACAGATTTTATTTATTTGACGCAATGTACGACATGGAATCAGAAAATATGAAATAACTCAAGAATTATTAATTTTAGAAGTATCAACATGAAAGAACATTATCATCATCTTTCTTCGCAGAATCCAACGCAATCATAAAAAAATAGGGTTCTAATTTGAAAATCGAAAGTTATGGGCCAATCTTGATCCCAATTTTTGACCGAACATTTAGAACACCCTGTGACGAGTTTTTCAAAATTCTAAATATGTAAAATATTTCCACTGTCTTCGACTACAAAAACGTGAAAACGGTTTGTGGTCAAGATATCTAGATTAGAAAAAGCAAACATTATACCTAATACTCCTATCTACCTTTTTTTGTTCAGTTTTTTTTATATTTTGGAAAGTATTTTGACGAATGCAACGATTTCAGTAGGGATGTATTCAAGTGTGTGTCATTAGTGGAATATTATTATCTATGACCAAGGTCATAGTTAATATGAAACAGATTAAATGAATTTGACGCTACGTACCACATATATATATATACAATCGGGATCAAAACGTCGTTCGACGTTGTCCGATGCCGTTTCGCCACCCCGTTCTGTCATTCCATTGTCCCTCTCTTAAATCCCTACGTACCACATAAAATCAGAAAATCCTAAATAACTCAAAAATTAGGAGCATTAACATGTTAGAACAATATCATCATTTTTCTTCATACAATCCAACGCAATCATAAAAAAATTGGTTCTAATTTGAAAAACGAAAGTTATGGGCCAATCTTGATCCCAATTTTTGACCCAACATTTAGAACACCCTGTGATGAGTTTTTCAAAATTTTAAAAATGTACAATATTTCCACAGTCTTTGACTTCAAAAATGTGAAAACGGTTTGTGCTCAAGATATGTAGATTAGGAATAAGAAACATAATACCGAATACCCTTTTCTCTCTTTTTCTTCAGATTTTTCTCGATATTTTTGAAAGTATTTCGACGAATGCAACGATTTGAGTACAAATGTATTCAGAATTGCATACTCTATCAAATTCAAAAAGAAAAAAACAGAAAAACAAAATTTTGAAAATTTTTTTTTCGCTCCCTGTATAACTGAAAGTGGTCAGGCTCCAAGAATATTTTAGCTCGGTAGATAATGTCAAACAATATCATAATCCCAATTTTCAGATTTCAAATAAGTCTAGTTCTCCAGAAACGCCTAATAGGCCGTCGAACTTGGTACACCCTGTATAGCTAGCTGGATACGAAATGGCTATGTTGAGTTATTATGATTCATACAGAAATCTTTATACCGAAGTTAGGTACGATATTGGATTCCCATATTCTAGAAAGTTCTTATGGTAATTACATTCATATTGTTATTTTTTCTCCTTCTGGCTTCGATTACATACTGAGATCATTATAATTCTTTTTATCATTTTTTTTTATTATGATTGGGTTTGTCTGGTCGTAAGGCCCTTAAAGTCTCTGGAGCAACTTGGAGACGGAAATCTTCAGCTGGTGTTATTCCTATTTCAGACTGATCCAGAATAGAAGTCGTGTCTCAGATCATAATTGCCGAATGTCCACATTCTTCTTGGCAAGAGATTCAAGATCGGAAACTGTGTATTACATCTGATTGTTGAGATGAAGTTTGTTTATTTTCATGAAACACGCAAACTTCCTCAAAATTTCTTCTTCCAGTTATTGTTGTTTCGTCCTTGGAAATTCCTACGGATAATCCTTTGGACTTGTAGTTTTTTTCGAATCCTCAATTTTTTCAGTGAGAGGTCTTTTCCTATAGTAGACAGGGTGTCTTATAACTAGACCGACAAGCTTATAGCTAGTGGATGTTCTGGACATTATTTGAGATACTTTCGACCAAAATCATAAAATAGAAAATGCTTCGTGAAAATGACTTCCAGACAATACTCTTTGCCAGGTATCTCCAAAACGGTGTTACTTGGAGTGTTGAAATTGTACACATTGGCTAATATCAAAAATACACATGGAATCATCAGAGTCCTTTTTTTCAATCTCAATCACAAGCGTATCATTTCGAGAGGGGGAATGGTCATTTTAGTGATAACTTCTTTACCTTTCATAATTTTACAAGTTTCACATCAAACTCATAAACATTGATGTTTTTTCTTGAAAAAAGGTGCTCTTGTGTAACATCGCTCAGTTACACCGGTTTTGAGAAAAATCGATTCGAAATTTTCTCTTCGTTTATCACTCAATGCCTGTTATGTAAAGAATCATAAGGTGGGTAAAATATCAATTTTTTTTACTTGATTAAAATAATTTTATGAAAGCTCTCCTCATTGAACAGTTTATTGATTAATGAAATTAATTCATCTCAAGAGGGCTCTATCTCCTTAACGAAATATTTTTGCATTTGGTCGAAAGTATCCCAAATAATTTCTAGAACACACCCTGTATATATTATAAAATATCACTTACTTTCAGCTCAATTCCGAGATAATCCCTCATTAGCTCAGGAACATCATCTACAGTTGCCTAATTATTTTGCCTCACCAATCCAAAAATAACTATTCCATTCTTCTTTTGAGTCATCTCCAAATTCTCAACTCTCCACTTCAAATTTTCGTTTTCCTGTTACACCTTGATCAGTTGACGATTTATTTCTTCCAAATTTAACCAGAGAATCTCTTCCAATGACAAAAACCTTCAGTTCTTCACTACCTTTCTGCATTTCATCTCGAAGTTTTTTATTTGTAATGTTAACATCAGGTATCCTTTCGAAGAATTATACACTATCAAATCTTTCCCAGTGTGGCCCTGTCTTACTCTGACTATTTTCAATGTTTGTTTTTGTCCCAGATGTAGGTATACTGAAAAAAGACTGGACCCCAATGAATTTCAGAGAATCAGTATTAAATTGTGCAAGAAGTGAATTTGTACTAGGACAAAACTCAAACGAACAATCATTTCTCAACTCTGAAGCAGTTTGAACCAACCAATGTTTCAATGCTCATCATCAATATTTATTGGAATTTTTGAAACAGTACCTACATTACTACATTTATGTTATTACAATTCAGGATAAAATATGTCTACCGCCTGAATAATATGTGGGGAACAAAGTTCTTGCCAGAAATTTAATCATTAAAAGTAGATCGTGTAAAGATAGATAACAAAGTTGAGCGCAAAAAAGGTTATATCTATTAGAAATAATATGACCCATTTCAATTTTAGAATACCTCTTCTAAAAAATAAAATTTTTTTGTTATTTTTCAGAGATGCTTTTGAAATTGAAGTGCCGTTTCAAATTTGAAAAGTAAACAAAAATTCAAGTGGAAACCATAGTGTGCTATGACATTATCCATTCGACAATAATTGCAAAAATATATTCTTATATGTTACCACTAGACGTGAAATGAATGACATTTGTATCAAAATCACGAGCTAATGATGAAATGGCCGATGCTCTATGGGAATGGTTCGTTATTTTGAACTTTTTTGTGCTAATATTATCTGCTGATATTGCCTATTTTTATATTGAATTTATTCCTACAGGCATGTTTTTGTACCAAATTCCTCTTTGCCAGTTTGGATGTGTAGACAAAAAAAGTGTGTCACTTGTTACGTTTGGATTTGCCGAACTTTTTTCCATGAGTTTAAGGTATAAGCGAACAGGATATAAATCTTCGTTTTCTACATTTTTCACTTACCATTTACTATCCGATAAGTTTTTTGAATCACCTTGGGAAGTTTCAGAAAATATTGGGTTATATTCCACCTGTCGAGTTAAGTTTTCCCGAAGATCATATTCTTTTTGAAAATAATGGATGGAGCAATTAGCTGCCTCATTGCCTCTCCAAGCTTATTCGAAGGAGCTTATGAGGGGTTTTACTGACACCTGGAATGCATGGAAATACATACATACATATATAAAAAAAATTGTCTTACAACCCATCTGGCTTATCTTCATCGCAACAGTTGACCATTCTCTGGAACTGTTCTGTCTGAACAGCTTCAGAACTTGATTTTTTCTGGTGAAGGTTGCAATATTTTGCAATCTTGGAATGGAACGATCATTCTAACATATTCCTTAAAAAAACTTTTTTTGAATCCTCAGTGCCTTCGTGCTGATTAACCTTATAAACATTACCACGATGTATTGTTGCAATGTCAAAAATTCATCGAAAATGATGAATGATCGGACAATCAATGAATTTCAGAACATTATCTTAATGTCCTGATATCTTAGATTTTATGTAAAAAAGTATCAAAATGATCATGGGTATCCGAAGGGGGAGGCCAGAGGGAGCGGTGCCCCCCTGAGATTTTGATTCCCTTCTTGTTTCTGAGCAAAACCGAATCCTGATTTCGCCTTCGCCTCATCAAATTTCGGAAGCACCCTCGAAAAAATGAAAAAGTTTTCCTAAAGATAGAGAAGTTATAGATAATTATAATAATTGGGCAAATTCCAAAATCACCCTATGGAAAACAGATATACTTGAGACAGTTTAATCACTTTTTTTTTTTTTTTTAATTGATGTAGTACTAACTCATTGAATTCTGGCCACCCTGTACAAGGTGGGCAAAATTAGTGATACTTGAACAACAACTTTTTAACCGTGAGAGATAGAGAACACTTTACGGTGGTCTTTTCTAGAGAAACTGATAATACCATCAACTGCGTTCCTCTATCTTCTCTTGTTGAGAAAAAACAAAGTACGCTACTAGATTGCTATGAAAAAGGGCATGTAAAATGTTTTCATTTTAACATCCAAGCATAAACAGAAACGGAGATAATGACCAAAGTTGAAATCACCCAAATTTCAATTTTATCCTATAACTTGGAAACAAAATATAGTTGATGGCATTATCAGTTTCTCTAAAAAACGGTCACTGTAACATGTAATTAATTTTCCCCTATCTCTCACGGTTAAAAAGTTGTAGTTCAAGTATCACTAATTTTGCGGACCCTGTACATTTAGATACGTAAATCGAAAAATTTATTTTGTTTCAACGTCGGTTGAGACAGAGTAAAATTCAGATTTTCTCGGTTTCTCTCAAGAATGAACTTCCATAACCATATAATCAATTCATATTTTGAAGTTATTTTTGCTGAAAAACATCAGAAGATATCTGCATCAGTGAGTTCCAAAAATTATAAATTGTCTGAAACTGAATAGGTTTCAAAATAAATAGTCTTCTACTTTGTAAACATACAGTATTAGGTAACAAAGAACTCTTCTTCTCGAATATGAGGGCCTTGATTTATTTCGAGAACTGAGTTTTTAACGCCGGAAATTCTTTCAAAAGAAAATAAAAAATTTCTTCTCGATTAATGAAATTACTCCCGGTAGACGATGTCTCTGAATTTCGGATATTATTACTGAATACAAAATTCAAGCGGGAGTCAACGTATCCTACTCAGTTTAAATTTAACTCTTTGAATCAACCAGTGAGAACAGCGAACTTTTCACACAGTCAGTTATATACGTGAAGTCTAGAAATATACTTTATAGTATCCTCAAACATTATTCGGTGTAATGAAGACTTCGTGTTTTATTGCAATATGATTAGTTTAATTTTGGTGAGTAAAGAATTTGCAACTTATAATGTATTAACATTTCCTTTCTTAACCTTCGAATAACACTGAAACATTTTGTCTATCGCTGATTTCCCTAAGTTTTCATGAAAACTCATTCGCTGAATGAAAATTCCGAATTTACTAGGATCTACTCATCAGCGATATAGGTGTCGCAAAATAGGAACCATAAATATCACTATGTATAAACATTCCCTTTCTTAACCTTCAATTAACTCTGACACATTCAGTCTCTTTTTAATTTCACTGATTATTTTTAATTGAATTATTCTTTTTCACAGAATCAAGCTTTCGAAGTTACACGGATCTATTCATCAGCGTCATGAATACCGCAAAACATGAACCATAAAGATTTGAAACCATCGCTTGATAATGGCAAAGAAGGTGTTGGCAGCGATTCAAAATATTCTAAGAGGAACAGTGGATTGTTTTTCATTCTTTAAGTGGCTCAAACCTATTGGAAGTGTCTCAAAAGAATCTTTAGATTCAAACAAAACGGACAATTCCAGCAGTTGTGAAAGTCTTAGTTCTGTGCAGAGTTCGAGGACAGTAGCGTCCTTCTCATATGTCGATCCAAGTGAGTACTCAAATAATTTAACCCTCAAAAATATACCACAGTCCCCAGAAACTGATACTTATAAAGCAAGAATCAAACAGAGGGACAATCGAAGGGAAAAAGATAAAGATTTGACCCTTAGAAAAAAATATAACCTTTTCTTCCACACAGATATTAGTCCTGTGAGCGTTCTTAACACTAAGAAGAATACGAAAAGCTTACCACTAATGACGAAACCCCATTTGAAGACAGAGTATCAAGAAGAGGGATTCCATAGGAGAACTAATAGTGACTCTTCAAAAGTAAAGAAAGCCGGTGCCTATCTTCATGTGAAGGGAAAAAGAAGAGCACCTCAGCCACCCAGTAATATCGAACTCAATTCAACTACAACTTTGAAAAGAACTATCAAACGATTAGCTCCACCTCCCCCTGAATCGAATTCCAATAGTTCAGAGTTTCCATCGATACAAGCACATGAAGTTTTTTCTTCATCCATCTTGTATCAAACTGAGAAAACATCGGATATAATTGACAATAAAACTAGTCAAATCCAAACCAAAGAGGTGCAAAATAAAGAAAAGACATTAAGAAAAAATATGGATCGCGAAACTAATAACTCTTCATCTGTAAATCCATTGGTGAACAAATCGCAAGATCCTCTAGAAAAAAGCCAACTCCTGTCTGAATATCCTATTACCGTCAATACAGGAAACATGAAAAATGACCTTCATTATTCAGCAAGTAATAATTTCGAATCAACAAGTAACTCGGATATCCTTTCCAATGATTCTCTCAAATTGGATCATGGTATTCTCAAATCTGTTAAAGACGAAGATCAAAATATTTATTCGGAATGTTCACCTTTTTGTTCGAAAAAAATCAGAAGGTGATTCTAAGCCATGGTATAGAAGACAAGAATCTACAGCGAATTTAAAACGAGAATTTTTCAGGACCTCCAATGAAAATAAATATGAACCCATAGAAAGTCTTCCTGAAGTTTCATTCAATCGAAATACAACTCAGGGGTTCAGTTTGAACAATCTGAAAGATACCAAAAAAGAAGAGAAATCTGAAAAGAAAAGCGATGAGAAAAGGAAATCTGGGGTATCGCTTTTGGCAAATATAAGTGAGTTAGATAGGGAAGCAGCGAAAATATTACAAAAAGAAAAGTTGAAGAGGCTGGATCAGTTTGAAGAGATGCCTGAGTTCATGAAACCAAAGATTGAAAATAACAAAACCAACACGGACAGCTGGGTATCTCCAAAAAAGCGATCAGCAAGAGACTTGATAGCAAAATTCAATGCGATAACCAATGTCACGAAAGCCACAGTAAACACTACTTTTTTCGGCTCTACGCAGAAGAAGGAATTCTTTGGAAAATCCTCTCCGAACGCGAAAAAGAAACAAGAGACTTTATTAGAATCTCACAAAAAGCGTTTAGAAATTATCGATAACAAGATAAATATAGACAAAAAAAAAGGTTTTTCGCCGTTGATGAAAACAGAAAGTGCCAGTGCGATAAAGAAATCAGAGTCTCCTAAAAATGAAAGGAGCAATTGGAACTGTCCGAAATGTTTCGTTCAAAATGAGTATTGGAGAATAATTTGTCATGTCTGTTCGTCAATCAAACCCTATTTCGATGATTTATCTGGAACTCCTAATTTGAGAAAGAGCGATAAAATTTTCATGAAAGAAATTAAAAATAATAACCAGAATGAACGTCTTCTCGAAAGATCGAAAACTCAGATAGGATTCTCAGCTCTGAGCAGTTTGAATTCAGGTAGTAGAATCAATCGTGAAATATGTGCCAGTTCTTCTAGTGAAATTACTAAAACTGTACAAGACAAAAAAGAAGAACGAGAAAAATTGAAGAAAATGCTGATTGAAATGAAGAATTCATTGCCAAAGAAAAGCACTCGTAATAAATTTCAGATAGCCAGAAATTAGCAGCAGACAAGAGAGAGTTGGATGAAAAAAATATTCGAACTGAAGTTTCCATTGACACAGAGTCATCTGATACTGATAATGGGGAAATCGAAGATACTTGTGCAGAAAAGTCAGTGAGACTAGAAGCAGAAGAGAGAAACAAAAACAAAAACGAAAAACAAAAAGCTTTTATTATGATAGGTATGAAAGAAACGATTCACGAGACTATTGAGGTGAAGAGAACTTCCGATCCGAAGCCTATGAAGGTTTCTTCCTCGGTGCAAACTACTTCTATAATGCCGAAAATAACAGAACCATCCAAGAAAGTAAACGTAGCTTCTATGTTAAAGAAAAAGAACAGTTTCGAGCCCATGAAAGTTCAAGACTTTGAAGACATTTGTGATAAAGATGGAAATTCAGTTTCACGGATATATGCGAACTTGGCTCAAGATGACGAACTTAGTTTATTCTTCAACATCCCAAAAAACTTGACGGAAGCGAAGAATACTCTGAGCAAGATCAAATTCCAGAATAAGAATAAAGATACAATCCAGATAAGCAGGTGAGATCATTTAACTAACTGACATTTCATCAATAATGTTTTTCTCACGGTTGAAAAGATGCAGATTTTATCAGTTTGAATTTAGCTAATGAAATCATTTGAAATATGCCATATTCAGTGGCGTAACTGGGTGTGCCCCGCGCCCTCAACTGCCTCGCGGCCAATTGATCCCCTTTCCCTCAAGATCATTTTATCTACAGATGAATCAATATGACGACTTTTTTCTTTGCTGACGACGATTTCCATTTCGTACCTCTCAACTCATTTATTAACTTTCTATAATGCAATAGATTTGAAGAAATTTACACAAACCTGAATCGTGCCAGGAATACCTACATATGTACAAGGTGGGCATATTTCGATGTTTTAGCACTACAACTTTTGAACCAGAGGAGAGAGACAAAATCTGTTACCCCATTCTCGATCTCTTTTCCGGAGAAACTAACAAGAGTTGTATTCATTTCTGGCTACCTTCTTTTGTTTTCGAGTTATAAGCGAAAATTGAAAAAATGGTGATATCGGAAATAATTTATATCTCCGTTAATACTAATGATAGAGCTCTGAAATGAAAACATTATACAGGCACTTTTTTACGTAGAATCCAGAGGCATGCTCGTCCTTTTTGCAGCATTTTTAATTACGAAGCTATGACCCAAAGTTATGTTTTTTTAAAATGGAAACAATATATTTCTGTGCCATTTTCTGAAAGCTTAATTTTTTCTGAATTCAAAAATATATAACATCGTAAGGTTTGTATCAATATGAGTATAGAAATTGATCAAAAACCTATTTTCATGTGAGTCTCAATACTTTCTATGGTTTCAATTGTTGATGAGCACAGAAAAATGGAGCTTCCTATAACAAGAGCAGTCTCCTTCCGTCAATCTCATTATTTCTAGTCTATTATTCTTCGATCTTGGAGACATTGAGTGAAGAGCATAAAAATGAAAATACTACTAGAAAGAGATACATGGAAAGTATTGAGGCTCAGATGAATATAGGTTCTTGACCAATTTCTTTACTCATATTGATACGATGTTATATATTTTTAATCAGAAAAAATTAAGCTTTTAGAAAATGGCATAGAAATTTAGTGTTCCTATTCAAAAAAACACAACTTTGGGCCATAGCTTCCTAATTAAAAATGGTGCAAAAAAGACGAGCATGCCACTGGATTCTACGTGAAAAAGTGCTTCTATATTATTTTAATTTCAGAGCTCTATCATCAGTATTAGCGGAGATATAAATTATTTCCGATATCACCATTTTTTCAATTTTCGCTTATAACTCGAAAACAAAAGAAGGTAGCCAAAAATGAATACTACTCTTGTTAGTTTCTCCGAAAAAGAGATCGAGAATGGGGTATCAGATTTTGTCTATCTCCTCTGGTTCGAAAGTTGTAGTGCTAAAGCATCGAAATATGCCCACCCTGTACATCAGATCGCCACCTTTAGGGCGATGGAGAGAAAGAATATTTTTTGACTATGAAAGCAGCGATGAACCTGTACAAGGTATCCTAAATTGCTTGATTTTGGCTGTTTTTGGTACATCTGATCTATACTTTTCCAACATCAAATTGAGACTAATCACATTCAAATTGGTTTTAAACAATTTCAAATTGGGAATAAGCAACTTCAAATTGGTAAACACAATCGAATTGGGAATAAACACATTCAAAATGGGACTGAATAATCTCATATTGAGAAATGACATGTCTTTTTTATAGAGAATTGTCATCATTCTGAAGACTTCCATGAATAAAATTCGCTATAATCTTTGAAAGTGCGCAGTGTTATTTCTTCTTCAATTGTTAGTTTGCAAGTTATTGAATGGATTTGGCCTTTGACCAATTTGTACACAAATTTCTTCTACTATGTATTAAAAATTTTTTTCTGATTAATTTTCGTTCAAGAGACTGAAAGACAAAACCTTAAATAAAATTCAGTTTCTCGAATTTTTCAACGAAATCTTTCATAAATTCTTATACATCTCTGCATTTTTTCCCCATTTCTATTCTCAGTTATTTCAGAATAATGCTGTCGAAATATGACATAAAACGAATTTTCTTTCAATATGTCAATAATCTTTTAATGTGTCAATATGAATTTGGTAAATTCCATTTCGATTGTGATAACAATTTTGAAATTGTTTAGTCCCAAGTTGAATGTAATTAATCTCAATTTGAAGTCGAAAAGGTATAGATAAGGAAACATTTTCCTGGGCTCGATTCATGCGAAAACACTATAAATAGAAACCGTTTCATAATATCTTCATTTTTTGTAGGATATAACTGAATTTTGAATTTCGATCGATTTCGAAAGTGTGCCATATCATTTTATTAACGAAAATATGTGACAATGATTGAAATTTTCATTGGCTAGTTTTACAGGAAATAATACACTTTATTCATTTTGTTGTCTCGTCTACTAAAGGTGGGAAAGAGGCTTTTTTCTTTTGAAAAGACCGTATTTTTTCATCTCATATCATAAAAAAAGAGACGAAAAATTCATGATAGAGTCTTAGTCCCAGTAAACAAGTGCTTGTAGAAAGTTCTAATCGTTTCAGATATTTTGGAAAAAAAATTATGGTATTATGGTTATTGTATCGAAATTGATTCAAAATAAAAATTTTGTTAGATCTTCGAATCAAATAAGAATATGGTGAAGCGGTTTCCACTACTAGTGTTTTCACAAAATTCGAGCCTAAGACTCCTTTCAACGTTTTCATCTGTCTAGTACCTGAAACAGCCAAAATCAAGCAATTTGGAATACCCTGTACAAATGTACAATCAGCTGCTTCGGCAACCCTCCCTATCGAAACAGATAAAACATCCCAACTGGACTATGATTATAATTAAGCAGTCAAGTGAGGCTTCTATTTCATAATTCGTTACATATATTTTATTAAATGTTAGACAATTCGTTTTTCATGAAAACCGTTTTTTATGAAGAGGCTTCGCAAATTTCATCTCGCCCACATATGATTGAGGTCTTGTTACGCCACTAGTGATATTCGTTTGTTGGTTTTGAAGAGTAATCCCAAAAACCCTTAGTTCCTGTTCGTTTCTATTCACAACAGTTATTTTTTCGTTAAAATTTCTATGATTGTTGAGCTAAAATAAATCTCAATCAGACTATAAAGATTATGAAAAATTCGCAATCAAATTACGGATCTAATTAAAGAAGTTAGTAATCAACATACATAAAATCTTCTTCTCCAGAACGTGAGCAAACGATGGGAGGAGAGAAAGTAACCATTTATTTTACAGATATATACAAATCCGTTATTGTATTTGAGACATCATTGAGCAATAATTAAAAATAATAACTTTTTCCTATTTATTACAAACATCTGCATAGTGATTGACAATATACAGGGTGTTTCCAAATTCGACGTCAACCTTGGAGGACGTGATAGTATGACCCATTCGCAGTCGTTTGAGCCATAAATGGTAATATCCAAAACTCAACAGTTTCCGAGATATTTGAGTTCTTGGGTTTTTTGAAAAAATTTCACCTTACTTCATTTTTCGTCAATTTTTTCCACGTTGAACAAGTTTGATTATGATTTTGGACTATTTTCAAGAAAAAAGAATATAATACGTATGGAGAAAGCAAAACTATCATGTATTAGATGTTGTAAGAGATTCAGTTTGATTCGAAAGTTGGTGTTTGAAGGAAAGGAAAATAAATTTTTAATATCAATTCGCCTGCAACTTTCGAATTCCACAATTTATGTATGAGAAAAATGTTTTTGAAAACTTGCCAAATTCCGTCTTCATTACCTAAAAAAGATTTCGTTACAATGCAGTCACTAGTTCCGTTTCAGCAGATTTTTTCATGAATTTTTGAACGTCCAACATAAAAAACAATGTGTATTCAAAAAGGAATGAAGATCCCAAGTATAATAATTATAGACTGACATATTTGTCAGTCAATGTGTGGATGGGAGCAATAGCTAATCGTTTGATAGGTCTTTACTATCTACCTGATAATTTGGACAGTTTTTTGGACGATGTTCCCTTGATTGACAGACGTGAAATCATTTTTCAACAGGATGGGTGTCCCGCACACTATAGGATAAACGTTCGTACGTTTTTGAAGGAATTGTTTCCTAATCGCTGGATAAGTCGGGGAGGACCTATTTCGTGGCCAGCTAGAAGTCCGGATCTGATACCTTTAGATTTTCATGTTTGGGGGAGTATGAAAGAAATAGTTTATGAAAAAGAAATACATACCTATTACCTACACGTACCGAACTTGTAGGGAGAATAGACGAAGCAGCGAGAAGATTGAGAGTAAATTTCAGGCAGAAAGTAACAACTAAAGAAATAAGGAAGACGGCACGTGCTTGTATAAGGAATGGTGGAGGTCATTTCGAACATAATTTGTAAAAACTTTTTCTAATGAAATTTTTGAGATTGATTGCAATAAATAAATATTGAATTCCTTACTTTTCTGTCTTTGCTTCTATCCCCTTTCAAATGGGAATCTGCTGTAACGAAACTAGTGACTGCATTCTAACGAAAACTTTTTCTGGGAATAAAGAAGAAATTGGGCAAGTTTTTGAAATAATTTTTCCATGCATAAATTTTGAAATACGAAAGTTGTAGCCAAAATGGTATGGGAAATTGACTATTCTCTTCTTCATATACCAACTTTAAAATCATACTAATTGTTTCTCAACAACTATTTCAGCTCAGTTTTGCTTTTTAAATACATATCATATCCTCCTTTGTTCGAAATAATCAGAAATCATAATCAAACTTGTTCAACGTAGAAAGAATTGACGAAAAATGAAGTAAGGTGAGAATTTTTTCAAAAAACACAAGAACTCAAATATCTCGGAAACTGTTGATTTTTGGATATTACTATATATGGCTCAAACGACTGCAAATGAGTCATACTATCACGTCCTCCAAGGTTCACGTCTAATTTGGAAACACCCTGTATTTCTCAGAGAAAATTGTTTTGCAGGACTTTCAATTTCCTTCAATTTGATATGCGGCTTGCCGCTTCATCTCACAACATTGAAAATTAATGAGAATTCTGAGAATTTGAAATCAATATCGATATTTTTCATGAAAATATGTGGCATTGTGGACTGCATGAAATGTGCAATAATTTTTCTTTTTCAGGAGTCCGTTAAGAACTGTTGGTTGATGAAGATACTGAATCTCATATAATTTTTGAAATTTCTCAGATGAACCGCTTCTTTTGATGCATCTGTTAATGACATGTATCTAATCTTCTGCTGTTGATAATGCTACTGCTCTTCGATTCCTCGATTCTCAACTGACTGCGGAGTTGGCAAAAATGAAAAAATAACCAGTATTGAATCTTCTATCAATTTTACATGCACCCCAGTTTTCTTGAATTTCAGTTCATAATTCTTTGTACCTTGTTACACGTTTTGCAATGTTATGAACTGTAACAGTTACTGAATTGATTTAAATAACTGACTGCAAAAAATTTCTGGTCGAGTTGCTGTTGATGAATACATCAACGCTCCAATCTGATTTGGATTTAATTTCAAGACAATAATGTGAAGTTCTCATATCCCTCATATTGAAACTTATCATAATTTGCTCTTTTATGAAATTAAGAATGGTCTTACTGGATTATGCCACAATCAAATCATCCACATAT
This sequence comes from Hippodamia convergens, assembly GCA_038502775.1. NCBI lineage: Eukaryota > Metazoa > Arthropoda > Insecta > Coleoptera > Coccinellidae > Hippodamia > Hippodamia convergens. The sequence continues at coordinate 122,422 of JAVSIQ010000229.1, forward strand.
ACTGCAATAATGGCCTTTTCTCCTCCTTGGCGGTAGACAGATACATGGGTCTGCAGCTGATTTAAATCCCATTTTTTTCAATTTTGTGTCTAACCTATTGAACCATTATGTTCCTGCTTGTTCCCATCTGTGAACAGCCTTCTTAAGTTTACACAGTTTTCCTCTTGAATTTTTCTTCAGATTTTAACTTTCGAATAAAAACCAATATTATCTTTCATACTTCTAAAATAAATTCTTGGAGATATTTTTCGAAATGGTTCGTAATTTTCATGAAAATTTCTCCTTCAATTTCATCATTTGAAAAAGTTGTTTGTATTATTATTGATCAAGTTAATAAGGGTTGAGAGTTTCACCTATAACCCCAAAAAAAAACAACAATCAAAATAATCATGAGGACAATCGACTAAAGTAAATTAAAGGATAAACGAAATACAGGGTAGGGTTTTGTTTGGGCAATTTTTCAATTCAGTATTGTCAGTTTACTATAACATTCCATGTTATGATTTCTCGTCACAACAGAGTAACTTTGATTTTTTGTTTGTTTACCGTTTTATTCTTCTTTTTGAAAACACTTGGCTTCACAATCGCGAAAGGAATTGGGCGATTTCGGGCCACTGCTAAAATCTCATTGAGTGAAAGAGGATGTACAGGGTGATTCACTTATCTTGGTAACCCCAATTTCTGGAAAACATCCCAATATTTTTTCAATCTGTGAATGGCGTTTTGAACAAGTTAATGTCGACTTGAGATGTGCATAAAAATCTGCAAATAAATAAAGACGCCAGACGTCGCGGCGCTTTCAAAAATTTTTTCTCCAGGGACATACCTTTTTTATCCTGCCATTCGGAAGATAATTCTATTCTGAACTTTTTTTTCCAATACAATTTTTATTCATTCATAACCGTCAGCGATCTGCAGCGTGTTTTATTTTAATTCTATTCCATTTATTTTTTTCTGTATTGTGGTAACATGCCTTTATTTGGAGACGAAGATATGATTATGAGCCTTGAATTCAAAAAGGCTAGTTTTCTGAACAATCTGCTTCCTCAAAGGAGATGAAATATGTGAATACAGCAAGATGGGGCTCCATGTCACAACGCCGCCATTGTGAAGAGATATTGAGATCAAGAATTCGAAAATAAATGGACCCTTATATTTTGACCAAAGTAACTTATAATAATATAGGGAAATGATATAACTTACGTATTGATCATAATAATATGATTTTTTTCGTAAAATGACGGAGGTTTTGTAACAAACTATTTATCATTTATTATATTCATTAAATATTATATATATCTTATAACAATAAACTTTTTTTCAATAACAACCGAAACATTCTGAATCATATATTCTATATACCGGTCATTATGATCTAATCTATACATAAGTTATATCATTCCTCATTTCATTATGAGTTACTTTGGTCGAAATATAAGGGAATACTTGGTCACATGCGTTTCTTATCTTTATTTTCAAATGGCCCAAGTTATTAAAATCAGTTTGGTATTTCACATATTTTCAGGTACGCCTCAGAAAGTAATCCATGAGCTTTAGGTCTAGTGATAGGTCCATTAGTTCCTATCCATTTATTTTCGAATTCTTGGTTTAAATATCTCTTCACAATGGCAACGTTGTGACATGAAGCCCCATCTTGCTGTATCCACATCTTATTTGAAGAGGCACATTGACAATGAACACGAGTATTCTTGAATTCAAGGCACAAAATCATATCTATGTCTCCAAATAAAGGCATACCTACTACCATAATACAGAAAAAAAATGAATGGAATAGAATTAACATAAAACACGTTGTAGATCGCTGACGGTTGGAAATGGATGAAAATTGTATTTGAAAAAAAAAATTCAGAATTAAATTATCTTTCGAATGACATGATAAAAAAAAGTATGTCCCTGGAGAAAAAATTTTTGATAGCGCCGCGAAGCCTGGCGTCTTTATTCATTCCCCAGATTTTTATGCCCATTTCAAGTCGACATTGACTTGTTCAACACGTCATTCACAGAATGAAAAAATATTGGGACGTTTTCGAGAAAATTGGGGTTACCAAGATAGGTGAATCACCCTGTACAGAGTTCTTTTTTCGCATGTCATTGGAGATATGAAACTTCATTCTGACGCAATTGAAAGTCACTGCTTGGTGATTTTTGCTCAGTACATCGCACCAGATTGCTTTAAATATCGGAGTTTTTTATGAAGATTTTGTGCCTAAGATGTATGCGATACTGATGAGGCCAAACAAAGCTCATCTCAGTGACTAAATCTAATATCTAGTCTAATATCATTTATCCAACCCCATGATAAAAGATCTCTGAGCCTGGGAATTGCAAATGGTATTCATTTCGATGTATACTATTTTGAATTAATTTATGTTTCAATGATGTTTTCGGTGTGGCCTCCGTAAAGACAAAGAATTTTTTTTGTTTTGTTTACCATTTTATTTTTTTTCTTAAAAAATTCAAATCAACTCTCCCAAACTCAAAGAGAGCGTGGGTAAGGCTTGTTCCACACGAAGAACATTGAAGATAACGAAGATAATTGAAACCATAGAAATATCGGACCAAAAAATGTATCTGGAAGAATAAAACAAAACGAAGAAAATCAATGTGAATTCTTTGTCATACGTCTGTAGATCAGACTGCCTAACACAATTTCATACACAAGAAAATGAAACTACTCACTTGGTTATTTAATATCTCAAAATCCAAAATAAAATCAGAATCAAAATAAGATGTGATGAGATGAGGGATTTCAAGACTTTTGGACTCAAACCACTGAAACATTTAAAATTGAAAAGTTCAGACTTTCTGATTCCCCTCGTAGAAATGAAATAAGTTCTCTGAAAATGACACTCAACTTTCGCGGCAAATACCGTGATTTCAGATCGCCTTCCCCGACTCGAAAATACTAAATATATTATAATAAAAAATTCCCTTTTCGTTACTTCGTTTTTGTTTTCACTCTTCCCCCTTATAAGTCTCAAGCTTTCCAAATAAAACTTTATGTTGTTCCTAACTGACTTAAACCGTTGCCCGTTTCAAGACCCTTTTATCTTTCTTTTTTTCCAGCAATCTAGTCCATTCCCGTTTTGGCTTCCAAGATCCAGTGTTTTAGTCATTGCTTTCACGAGTTTTCTGGGAAGGTATTCAAGTTTCGCTTTCCCCAGATCTACTGATTTCTTCTCAAAGGTGAAATTAACTTGTCACCTACTTGTGGGTGTTTCTCTCTCTCTTCAAATTTGGGCAATACCAATAAGTTTTTTTATTCAGTCGTTTTTTTCTCTTGTGGGCGTACCCGAGAAACATGTAAGGTGGCATTTTTGAGTCCCACGGTTTTAGATACCCTCTTTGACCCAAAATAAAAAAAAAAATTATTTTCATTTCTAAGTGTTAAATTTCATGTGATTGAAAATGACTGCATTTAATTCTGATGAATCTCTCATTTTTATGATAAACCATTCAAAAGCGGCCATTTTTTCTAAGCTCTGACTGCACGTGACCCAACATCCTTGTCACCTTTTACACCAGTGATAATAATATTCCTCTTGGACGCAAGAGGGACGAGTTGACTCGTGTTTTTCTTCAGTAATTTACTCCCGCAGATTTTCAAGCAGAATGACCAGGGGACCTATTCTTGAAATCATTCGCAACTCCACGCATACGCATTTTTACGAATGGCGATTTGCGTTTCAAAAACGGCATTCTTAACAACTTCGGAAGGTTTTTGGCATAGATTTACATATCAGCACTACTGTACGCTCAAATTTCGAGATATGCGGACAATATAGGTAAATATCGGTGAAATCCAACACCTTACTTTCAAATTCAATGTCAATGATATCATTTGAACTGTCAAATATTTGCGAGTTCTCAAAACCACTCGCAGTGAAATACGAACGATCCTGAGCACAGAACATAAAAATGTACGTCGTATGTCATGCGGACGGTCAAAAATACAGATTGGTCTGTCATTCTCAAAGGTAATAGATGCGAACGATCGCATAAATTGCGAATGGTCAAGAATAGGTCCCCAGATTTCAGAACGTTCATAAAAACATTACGAATATTATATGATACCCTCCTCACCGCAAGGAGAACTAAAGATATGATATTAAGAAAAACGACAGCAGAGTAAACAAAAATACGTCAAAAGTCTGCAGAAACGACAAAGAATATCTATGGATTGATAGCGATAGAATTTTCCTCTATCTGTAAGTACATAAGACCAAAATCTTTCCCCATTCATGAAAAATTCTGATGCAATATTAATTGTATAATTTTTTTGCCAAAAAACTAAGGAATCTTTTTTGTATTTATGCTAATATGTCCATGTAACATTTGTATTGTAAAAACCTCATAGAGAATTCGAAATTTAATTTACTATGAACAAATGAATAGAACAATGTTGAAAATGTTTCATTACATATTCCCAAAAAGTCTGCTCTGATGAATGATGAACTGAATGACTGAATGACTATCACTTTTTGATGTGCAAATACAAATCAGAGCTTTTTATCAAAAGCAACACCTGCGTCTTCAGTAGCGTTAATTCGCGAAGATGTTCGTTATTAATGATGTAATTGAATTCTATTGGTTGTCGATGTCGGGTAATTGTTTTTGAATACACTTAGATGTTATAAATGATTTTTTACACCTCTCACTGTAAACTGAAGTTTTCAGTGAGTAATTCACTCAATTTATTAATCGATCCATCAATTTTTTTGAGCATTCTTTTTTTGAATGATCGAATACAAGTATTCATTGAACAAGGATAATACTGTTTTTTATTTGCCTGCTATTTTCTAGTGCGTTCTTCATTATGTCCATTGATTTCAAATTGTCAGATTGAGCGAATCCCTCAAGGTAATCGTCAAATTAATATAGTGACAATTCGTAGGCCTAAGAAGTAGGGGTTCACAAAATTCAATGCTTTAAATTGTCAGATTGAGCGAATTCCTCAAGGTAATCGTCAAATTAATATAGTGACAATTCGTAGGCCTTAGAAGCAGGGGTTCACAAAATTCAATGATTTAAACTGAATTAGTTGAGGCTTTCGCGGCCATCGTTCAACTGAACGATGGCACACACTGAACAACACGAATCATGCAATAGAAAAAACCCAAGTGTTGTGCACCACTACCGCATACTACCCCAGGCTCTACAGGGAAGCAATCGAAATCCATAAACACCCAACGGATTTCAATAAATCGGAGGAATCTTTGAAAATCAATAGAACATGGGTGCCAGTGCTCAAAAACACAAAACCACTTCCCCATAATAATAACCGGGTTCATGAAGTGAATGAAAATCGGGAACCGGTTGTGAACCGGTCGGACACCGGCGCGCGTTCGTTATCGGGACGAGACCGGTCAAGCGCAGCCACGCCCCCCGACCGAGGTTATATAAGGAAGTACAATCTGCGTCCCCGTCACACTCAGGCAGTTCAGTCCAGTGAGAACATATCCTGAAATATAACTCCTGAAGATGCCAGACACTCGAACTGGCGAAACGTCGAGAACTAATCTATGACGACGGCCTAAATGCTCGAAAAAACATGTCATATTGATTTAAACTGAATTATTAAACAAGAAGGGCACATATATTTCTCTATGTAACCCTGCACTGAGAGAAGTATTCACTTGATATTATCGATCATGCGTTAAAGTTAATAAATCATTTATTGGCCAACTGGACAAATAAATATTTCTTTCATGGAAATAAAGAATTTATTCAAGTTTTCGCAAATCAACTTCACTCAATATTATATCACATTTATTTATGAATAATAACATTCAATAATACCGAATAAAGACGCATTACACTGAAATAAATATATTTAGTAATAATTAACAAACTGCATGAATTATGAATGAATGTTAACGTCTGATAGCAAAATTGAAAATAATGGCTTTGCAGACGGAATTGAATTCTGGAATAATGACCAGTCCGTGCAGGATTTGAACCTGCGACCCTCGAAATACTAGTCCAATGCGCTAACCAAGTGTGCCATTGGGAAGGTTGAAGGTTCCATCTGATCTTCGATTGGCGACTCTCCCAGAATTCGATGTTAGTTTGTTAGTTTAAATTCTTCATGAACTATGACGCTCGTGAAGAATTCTTTGGGGAGTTAGGGTTGGAAGGGGAACTCATTCGCTATCGGTGGTCATCGATGATTCGATTTTTACCTTTCATCCGATTGCGTCATTCGCGATTTATCGGCAGGAGTCGGGTAGTTGAATCTACCGACCACCGAACAATGTTAACTAACTAGCCAAGATGACTGAAACATGTCAAATGCGGTTTGTTCATTGTTAATAAATCCTGTATTTTGAGTAAACATATCGTGGAGTGGTGGAAGTTTAGAATCATTTAGTAATAGAAACCAAACGTTCGTTTATTACCAAATGAACATATGTTTTCAATTAATATATCTTATATTTGAAGAGAACTGCAGTTCAAATGAAATACATCATTCCCAAATATATTAAATATTAACAAATACTGTGTAAATAAATATTTCGTTATATATAAATGAATTCTTTCAGAGGCAAGACCTGTTAGTTAATAAATAAATCAAAGATTAATTAGTGGATTTGTCTGTTAATGAATAATCTCGAAATAAATACTTTATTGATAAAAACCAATTTGTTTCTCTCAGTGTGTGTTGCAGCAACGTTCATTAAATTCAATTCTCGCTTAACCCTCCCTTATACGGAGTATCCATGGCTACCATGATACTACAACAACCCAGATAAGATCATTTGACGAACGAGTTTTGAACCTTTTCGCGCATGACGTCACGATGAGACCTAGTTGAGAAATAGCGCTCATTTTCAAACGTTATTTCTTAGATGGACAGATAATATCTGCCAAATTATGGCTTGAATTTAACGTTTATATTCAGAATAATACCGAAACTATCACTATCATATCCGATCAAAAAGAAATCTAACTTGTACCCAATTGCAAAAGTGACAATCAAATATTCGTGCTAAAATTCAACGAACCACCAAATCAATTTCTACGAATATAATTGTTATGTTATGAGGTAAAATGCATTCTGAATCAGTTGAAAGAAAAGAAGTAATATGTACTATAATAAATCTAGAACTGTTCAAGGGCAAAATTTCCTGGTCAATATACCTTTTCAAATCTGGTCTTATTGCTGATATGATTGTGCGGCTAGTGTGAACATTCAGAGACAAATTATATTCGCACATTTATTGTTCACCTTATTCCTAATGGGTAGTTTGTAATTATATATGTGTTATATTTTATTGTTGCTAGAGGTATCTGCCACTGCACAACAAACCATAATTTGTAATATGGGTAAACTAACCCAAAACCAGCACAATTCAAGAAAAAACATTCTAACACACAATCGAAATTCACCCAAAAAATTTTACTTCACAATTAATTGAACTTATTCAATGAACAAACCCATCAACGGCCGAAAAATATTAAATGGGTCTCTTCGTGACGTCACAGATCTGAGAGAGACAGAAGATTGATATGCGCGTGGGTTTACCTTGTAGTTTTAGTATCATGCATGGCTACCGTCTATGCCATAGACGGTTTCCATAGACTCTATGGAAACACCGTTTGAAGGAGAATCATTTTTATTTTTTTTTATTTTATCGATAAAGAATACATACAGCCTTTTGGCCCACTATAGTATTCACTTTATACTTCATTACTTAAAATTACCACAGAATTCAATACAACTATTCCAATAAAACTAAATGAGAGAAAACATATCCCTTTTCGGGTTCAGTTTATAAAGTAGGTACAATGATTATAATAACAGTCAGAGTTTACTGTGAACGACGGACAAACGGTTGTGCAAAAATTGATTTTAAAGTACTTTTCAACCTGTTACAGTTCGTCTCAGCGAAAATGTCAATCCCACAACCCAGAATATTACATGATTGTAACATTCTATTCAGGGGGGAAAACTTGGCGCCGTTGGTTCGCCTAAGGGATGAAAAGAATGTATCTGCCTGTCTTAGTTGCCGCGACGAAGTATGAAAGTTTATTCTGCACAAAATATCTGAATTTTCTAGATAACCATTTATTATCTTATGTATTCAAATAATATCATTCATTTTTCTACGATCCTCAAGACTGATTAAAGGCGATTTCGATTGACTTTGGTCTTGGTTGGTTCATAGATTGGTCCGTCAGTTTTGGACCAACCGCATTCGAATGACATACTGGTGACGTCTCAAATCAGCTGTTTCTCCGAAATTTGAACCGAATTCGAAAGCGCAGTGCGTTTGACGTTGTCATTTATGAACCGAGCGGTCAACCGTTAACCAACCAAAACAGCCATTCGAAATCGACTAAAGTGAAAATGATTCAAACGGATGGGACAATTATTCGGATTTCTGGCTTCTAAATGAAGTCCTGCCTTGAAACCCAGGAATCTCAAAAATTTCCTCTGAACTTTTTCTAATCTCAGGATATAGGTGGTATAGTGAGGATTCCAGACTGTGGTGTCAAAGTTGAGTCTGCTAAATATATAGGCATAATATAGGGCGAGTATGGCATGTTGATCACTGAATAAACGGCATTGTCTCATTATATATCCAAGCATTCGATTAGAGGTCTTAACAACACCATTGATGTGTTCATCAAAGAGGAGTTTTGAGTCAAAAACCACTCCCAGGTCTCTAATCATATTGGTTCTATCCAAAGGAACTCCGTCGATAGTGTACTGGCTGATGATAATACTCCTATTTCGGGTGAATGACATAATACGACACTCAGTGTTATTCAAAAATAAATCGTTGAGAGTACAAAATTCAACCTATCAAGTTCCCTCTGGGGTCCGATTCTTGACGGTGATAGAAGGGAACGTTCCCCGGCGATCGTTCCCTGATTCGGTTCTACTCCCTGGTTTCAAAAAGAGAACACCGTATTCTTGACCGTCAGGGTGCTAGAGAAACGAGAGCTCCTCGATGTGCATTGTTGCCAAATGTTCTGGCCAATCAGAAACAATAATTTTTGACAGACGCTAAATAAAATTGTTCTATTTCTGCCGGAAAGGATCAAAATTCAAAAAATTATCATTATTATTATGCATAGTGTTTCCAAGTATGCTTAAGCATTTGATCTTTTGAGTTCCTATACTGTTGAGTTACTATTTTGAATTTTCAGAATCCTTCATTTCTATCATCCCATATTTAATAATTATATCGAAAAAATTGCTGAATATTGAAATTTTTTATGAATCGCCAATATTAGATGATGAAAAGATTCGTTTAAACAATTAAATAAAATAAACATAAGGACAAGTTGTAAGGTCAAGTTATGAAATCACTGAAATAACGTTCATTTCCAAACAATCCCTACAATAATTGTTCAATATTGGACTCATCATTTTATAGAAAGTGTCTGATGGTATTCATATATTCTTGATGAAAATCTGTAGCTAAACATACTATAAAAAAATGGGTTTTCCAAAAAATGTGGGATCTAGATTTCAGGAACAATCAAAAAGCAATAAATTTACTTTCCTGGTTTATTTAAAATATAACATCCAATATTTCACATATTTTTACAGTTACAACCTATTAAGCATCATATTATTCGAACAACAATGTGATTATTAATAAAATTCTATCTCAAATATCTTGCTGGATGATCGACCTTTGAATTATTTCTGAAGGCATTCCTACATAAATGCCCTAGTCAATATTTTAAAACTCCTCGAGTGGATCAGGTAAACCAGCATCTGTAGTCGAAAAGGCCTACAACAAGCACTGAAAACAATTTTTAATCACATACATGCATTGTTGAATTCCACTACATATTCTAAGGAATCTTTCGTTTAACATCACTGGTTCAGGACCAAGTGTCAATATCTACAGTGTTGTAGGATGCTCATATTATAAATTTTTCCAAAAATTATGTACCTATTCTGAAACGGTATTTGCAGAATAAATTCTTTACAATGTCGTAGGAACTTGAATACTGAAGGCATCTTGAATGTATTTCTGCATATCTAGAAGAAATATATAGCTTTAGTTATAGACCACCTCCAAAATTAACTGAGCTGAGCAACAAAAAATATTACTCACTGAATGTTATTAGAATAATGATTTTTATTATTGACATAGGTATTCTGAGACGTTTCTCATTATACATATATAAAATTCTTCATATATTTGTCATGAAAACTTTATGAAGTAATTTTTTGTTTCAGCTCTATTTAGAACTCATTCAAATTACCTCTGTCTGATACTTTGCAGTTCTTCAATTTCCTATAAAGCGATTCAAATTTGGTTATTTCTCTTGGAGAACTTCTATCGCTTGCTAGACTGATTATTCGTGCCTTTTATTTCTTGGTACCTGAGTAAATACCAGTAGCCAAAATCCTGAAGATGTATTATTAAATAATATTTTATTATTATTTTATATGTTATACGAAGAAAGTATTTTATTTTGACTTACCCACATTGGTCACGCCTACTTTCTCTCTTCTGTTCTACTGGTGGTATCTACAAGAATCTACAGGTGGTGAAACATCTGCAAACTTTGTTTATGTAGATTAGAAACAAAATTGGACCAAGATGAGAACCCTGAGGTACCCCAGAGGTTGAAAAAAATCTTCTAGATTGATATCCCCCAATGCAGACTTATTGTACTCATTCCCTCAGATAGGATTCGAACCACCGCAATAACAAACCCCCCACCCCAAATGCCGCGAGTTCCGAAATCAGAATACCAATATTGACCTTATCAAAGGCTTTACTGAAATCAGTGTATATGACATCTGTTTGAACACCTCGGTCAAGATTTTCCTTCAAATATTCAACAAAATTTACGAGATTAGTCTCGACCGACCTTCCCTTCATAAAACCGTGTTGCTCAGGTATTATGTGTGGTCTTGCAAGGTAATGAAGATGTGGATATACCATGGATTCGAATATTTTCTCGAAAATGGAAAGTTTACTTATCGGTCGATAGTTGGTGGCGCAATCTCTTCTTCCACTTTTAAAAATAGGTACTACGCATGTCAGTTTCCATAATTCCGGAAATACTCCTTGACTTAGTGATTTATTGAATAATATTCCAAGAGGAGTTCTCAAAGAAAAACATCAAGATTTAACAAATATCGGTGGAATCAAATACGGACCAACCCTCTTACTCGAATCAACCCTGCCAAGCACCTCCCGAATACCGTCTACGGAAAATTTAATTTCACCTAAATATCGATGAGAAATTAAATTGTTCCTATTGTTATGATTTTTTGAATCTGGCTTTATCAGGGATGTTGCGGATGCCGATTTTTTCGCATCCGCGGATGCGATGCGGATGCGGATGTTTAAGATCTTATTTGAAAATATTTTATGAGTAAAGAATTAAAACAACGATAAAGCAGTTATTAACATTTTTAAAGTAAATTAGTAGTAAGTATATCAAGTGTAAGTATTTACCTACATATTTTTTTAACTTCACTCACTTATTTTTATATTAGTAAGAGAAGTTGAAAATTGGAGTATTATACTTTATAAAAAGTCATTTTGCCGCCTCTTCTGCTTCAAGGCAGTTACGCAGAGGTTCGTAAATTAAACCCGCGCTACTAAATAATTGCTCGCTTGGAACACTGCCTGGTGGAGTGGACAAAATTCTTCGTGCTATCGGTGATAATATCGTAAACAATGAAACGTACTACCCGAGAAATATAATGGCATTTACCTTAATATTTCCCAATAAACAATAATTTCGTGTAATTCGAGTACACGTACACTCCTCACTATTATCCACTGTATCATAATAGTCACAATATTATTCAAAATCTCACAAAAATTTACTATTCGACAAGTAATCCACAAGTTATGGTTCATTTACAATAAATAAGTATTGCACCATAACAAACGCATCGGAACTTTTTCACCAATTTCTTCGTTCCTATTGATCAAATTCTCGTGCGAAGAGCGTGTGCCCATTTTTTTCTTATCGCAACTCCCACGTTTTCCAATATGCCATATTCCGAAAGTAAAAATGATTTTTTTAAAAATCTTTATCATCAACAGATGCCCAAAAATCGTCAAACTAGGCGAATTTTATAGCCCCTATAAACGTTTTATGAGCTTGGAACAACCCGGGTTGTTTAGGTAAACAAACGTGGACACTTCTCACTTATATCGGGACGAACATCTGGCTCTTTTTCTTGGGGAGATCTCTGTCAAATCAAAAAAAAAACCGCAACAACCAAAAAATACGCAATTCAGATGAAAATGTTTCCCCCGATTCGCGAATCATAATTCATGTTCAAAGACGCTTGGTCCCTGAACTTTCCTTCAAAACTTCAAATGCTTCTGAAACAACGGGTATCGCAAAAATATAACATTTCAATATCATGGGCGATAAGAAATCTTGGGACTGGGACCACAGGCGGTGGTTAGAAAGGAGACGAATTGGAATTTCGGGCTTAACGGAAAAAAAAAAACAGATGGTATAATAAAATATGTATTTGGAAAGTGTTTCGAAAAGAGAATTACCAGTATGAATATAAACAGAATAGAGGGGTGCGTCGGAAATTCCACCCTCTTGGATGCAGATGTTTCGGTTTCAGAAATAGCTACAGAAAGAAGTAACAGTGAAAAACTAGCATCTTTCTGACACTTTCAAAATTGAAAAAGTATATATTTAGCATTTTCTGAACGAAACACTAACATATTTTGTTGGCTCTGAGATGGCGACACTGCACAACTCACAAATTATATTACATCCGCATCCGCATGAAAATCCGCATTGGTTTTTGCGGATTCGGATGCGGATGCGGAGGTAGAAATCTATGCGGAAGCTCCGCATTTGCGGATGCGGATGCGAATATCCGCAACATCCCTGCTTTATATAAACACTCGCGAAATAGCCAGCGAACATAATATTACTTATTTCTTCACCTGTGTTAGCATATGTATATGATAGTGAATTCGGAATGGTCAATTCCTTTCACGGCAACAAAATCAAACAATCTTTCGGGATTAGACTTTATCTGTGACTGAATTGAATTTAAATAGTTTTTGAAATCACACTTGATGAGCTGTTTAGATTTACTACTCAACAGTTGAAAAGTTGTATAATCATCAATGTTATTATATACTTTCCATTTAGAATGCATTTTATTTTTATGCTTTACTACTTTTATGGTGTTTCGAGAGAAATAGGATGGAAATCCCTTGATTTTTTTAACTTTAGGTACATGGCGGTCAATTAAATTATATAAAATATCATAAAATAGTGAAAGATTGACATTTATGCTTCTATCAACAAATAATTCCTCCCAGGGAATGTTAAGAAGAGATGTATTAATAATAGAATAATCTGCTCTTTTGAAATTGTAGAATGTAGTCTTATTATTTTCCAACTGTCTCAAGGGTCTTACCTACGTTTATCATAAATCCTAGGGAGGGGTGATGTTCATCATCTGGGACTATAATGGGTCAAGGGATTTTATGATATTAACAATTCTGTATGAATTTGAAAAGATCAGGTCTAAAACTTTGTTGTTGGAATTTTTTACATTACTAAATTGCATCATCTCTGAAAAGGAGAGTGCCTCTATCAAATCAAAATACTTATCCTCCATGTTAGTTGGTTTGAAAAATAACTGTGAACTGTTATATTCCCATAGAACAGAGGAAAGATTGAAATCACCTACAATTAAAACAATATCGTCCATAATTTTATCCCTGACAGTACTTGAATTTGATGAAAAACTTGAAATGGCAGCGGCATCTCCTGGAGGAAAATATACGCAGCATATTCTCTGTCCACCAATTGATATTTGAATCCAAACATCTTCGGCGTTGCTTCATAGGTAAAAGAGAAGGCCTCAGATCTTGAAGCACAGCTATGAATGAACCGCCACCATCCCGCTTCAAACTCGCCGAGGAAGATCGATCACGCCGAAATATTTGACACTGATCGACATCCACTACCTCTGAGTCATAAACACCATCATTCAACCACGATTCATTTACGAATATGATATCAAATGCACTTGCGGTAGAATTACATCTGAAGTCAACTACATAGTTTAGTTCTGAGTCCGCGAACGTTCTGATAATAGGCACTAACAGGCATAAAAAGCAAAATTGGATTTTATCGTATTCTTAATTTACAGCTGCGAACACTACAACTCATTCAGACCAGACAGTTCGACGATTTGAATTATTTTGGACGTTTGGTCTTCACGCACCAAAATGTTGCCATTTTGAGTCCACACGAAAGAGTAGCCCTTAGAACGAGCAACCGTTCTAGTCTCTTTGAATAGAATTTTATTCTGCATGGTCAAATGTTCATTTACGAATATTTCATCAGCCACACCATCAACCCTAAGTTCCTTTAACGGATTTGTGTTAGAGCGGCGCATTGATCTACAAGCTCCCAGAAAGTCGTCTCTTTTGATGTTGGAAACAAACCTCACAATAATATTTTTCGGTTTATTTGCTATCTTTGTAGGGACTATGGTAACATTGCCTGCATTCACCGAACGAAGAATAAACAGAAAGCGCTCCCAAAATGACCGCTTCTCCGGAACGTGTTGAGTTTGTAGCGTATGTGCCACCGGACGATTCCACAACAGTTCCACAACTGTTACGTTCGGTGAATGCAAGCATTGTTCAATGAAGATGAGTCGATCGGTACACTTATGTGAGATCCTATCCTTGATACGATGTTGACCAGGTTCTCATTGGAACTCTCGGGCACATTCTGAATTTCGAGATTGGACGATAGGCGATAGACTCTGCTGCTCCATAACATTCATTCTGACTTGGAGACCAGGAACCTCTCTCCTGAAAGCAGCATTAAATTTCAATGGACGTTGCTGTAACTCAGGATCAGTATCTCAGTATCGTAAAAAGTTCATTACAGAACTAAAAGTACTGTTATGTAAAATAACTAAAAGTACAAAAGTAGTGCCGTAATTAACACATCACAGCATCGTTCTCAGTTATATTCTTCCTTTTGTGGTTGTCAGCACTTACTTCCGATCCTATCAATTTTCAAATATAATCAATTCAAATTCCTTAACCTGTCAAATTTCGTCGAGTTACACCAACTGCCAAGATACAATACAAATGTCACTAGGATGTATAATATGAATTTGAATTTCCAAAGTATTTCACACAACTTGACCGAAATAGAGAAAAAATCGTTAAATAATACTCGTCGGAGAAGGCAATTCCAACACTCATGTTTTCGAAAACTCGCTTCTTTGTCGCTCGTTTTTGAATTTCGCTTTAGAATAGAAGCACAGTTTGCAAGTTATTTTAGAATATGTTATTCCATGATTGTTCACTACTGTGTAGGTTTAGAGTGCTTGAATATGAAATCCGTTCTTTTTTCTTTCTCTGAAGCAAACTGATCGATAACCGCTTCGTTAAAATTTAGTTAATTAAAAAAAAATTCTTTTCGATGGATAGCATTAGTCATCATGGGCGCCCGCAGATTTTTTTCTCAGGGGGGCCAGATAAAAATTTTCGAAAAACAATGGGGCGTGGCGATGACAGAACTCCGTTTCTTTCTATTTCTTTTTTTATATTAATGTATTGGCGTACGCAGAATTTGTTCCCATGTGAAAGGGGGCAAAGTAAAAATGATAAAATTTTCCGCTTCAATATTTTTGGTAACGTCAACAACTTAAGCCCATAGGTCATCGACAGTTGATTTCCTCTTGAAAAATTTCGAATATCTATATTTTGCAAAAGTAAATTCATCAAAAGGAGAAGTGACTCTCAACAAACAAATAATGATTCAATATCCCGATGCTCTACTATAAAATTCACAAGTTATTTAGTTTTTAATTCTCTAGGCAGTCCCCGAAGATTTCCACGTATCTATTATTTCACACTTCTAATTAATAATCCACAATATAATAATTGAAAATCCACATTGATAAGTTAACTTCATGACCGAGATATTTCAATATATGTAGGTAGCTATTCAAATTAAGGAAATCAGAAGAAATTGTGTATTATTGTACATTCATTATCTATGAGACAATTCATATTGAAAGCAAAAAGAGGAATATAACATAGGAGGGGCACCTAATGAAAAAATCAGCTACGTAAATAATTATAGAACTTTTACCTTCAATAACATAATTTTGAGTCGAAGAAACTAAGAATTAAAAACTCTTTGAATACAACTCCAAACGTGGTTTCGAATTCGAATACATACCTACTTCTTTCTCTAGAATGGTAATACAAATTTACAATGAAAAGATTCTATATTTTTTCCCTTCTCGTAAAAACCTGATTAGAGAATGGAAAATAATTATTGAAACATGAGAGTAGTCGTGCTACATATAATATCCCACATAAAGGAAGCCGCCTAGAAAAACAACCCATAAAACGATCATCTGATAACGATTGAGGAGGATGCAGATACGCATGGGGTATTTTATGAATTTATAACTTCTTTAGGGGCGCCGTGAGCACGTTTTCGGTAAACAAATATCATGGAATTCATCCTCACCGATAACTCTTCATGATTTTTTTACATCCAAAAAGTGCTGAACTCGCCTCAGGAACTTAACAATTCATAAAATACCTCTGCCGATTACATAGTAAGTCTATTGGAAACCGGCAAATTTTTGTGAAATCAACACTTTTTTGTTGCTCTTCGGATGAGATAAGTTATATTGTTCTAGAACACGACAAGAGTATTAAAATCTCAGGGGGCCACGGCCCCCCCTGGCCTCCCCCTGCGGGCGCCCATGTTAGTCATCCAACGAACTCCGAAGTCCTCAAATATGTTCTGATTCTCTTCCATGATGAAAAACTTTCTGCTTCAGCTGTCGTGACAAATATTGGAGAAGGGAAAAAGTGGCAGAAATATCAGTTTTAGGTCATTCTCAATGATTATTTGTTGCAGTCATATTGCAAACGAGATACACAAAAAGATTTACAGTATTTATGTATAGTTAATTCTTCACTCAATATATTACGTGGTGAGTCGTTTACAAATAAATAGTCCTAACGTGATCTCTTGCACCGCTTGTAAACAGCGAAGTTGTGCTCAGTGTTCCAAACCGAATGGATGGAAGATTCCTCCAATGACCTCTAAAAATTCCCTATTTCATAAAACATTTCCTTATATTATCTTCAAACAGATTTTGTCGAAAAGATTGAAAAAAAACATTCTTCTCTCAAAAAAATTCCCTTTTACTTAATGAAATTCCCTTCAGGTAGACAATAATAATCAATGATACAATTAATCAATATGATGGAATGTTTCTATTTCTCTATAAGAAGAAAAGCTAGCTTCGAGAAATCTCTTTTCAGCCAATCTATTTTTTGAAGCAATAGGTAAAATTAAATAAATTATATTCTGTCTGTTTCTACTTTTCGATTTATTTAGTTATGACCGGTTTCGGTAATTACACTATTCTCAAGTAACATAAGACTGAAACAAAACTATTCAATATGTAGGTATCATATAGATTTTATTATGATTTCAGAATAAATTCAAGAGAGGGGACTTTGACATTTCTAATTGACTGTTCAGGAGGTTTCTGTGACTTTGTTGAACTTGTTAATTTCCAAACATTCCAGCAGGTCCATTTTTCTTCCCCTATCACAGATATATGAAGAATTTCTAGGTTGTCCGTATCTATTGAGTGGTTGTGAGTATTTATATGTTCCAGGATTGCAGAATTACGATCTGTTTTCATGGGCGCCCGCAGATTTTTTTCTCAGGGGGGGCCAGATAAAAATTTTCGAAAAACGATGGGGCGCGGCGATGACAGAACTCCGTTTCTTTCTATTTCTTTTTTTTATATTAATGTATTGGCGTACGCAGAATTTGTTCCCATGTGAAAGGGGGCAAAGTAAAAATGATAAAATTTTCCGCTTCAATATTTTTGGTAACGTCAACAACTTAAGCCCATAGGTCACCGACAGTTGATTTCCTCTTGAAAAATTTTCGAATATCTTTATTTTGCAAAAGTAAATTCATCAAAAAGAGAAGTGACTCTCAACAAACAAATAATGATCTGATATCCCGATGCTCTACGATAAAATTCACAAGTTATTTAGTTTTTAATTCTCTAGGCAGTCCCCGAAGATTTCCACGTATCTATTATTTCACACTTCTAATTAATAATTCACAATATAATAATTGAAAATCCACATTGATAAGTTAACTTCATGACCGAGATATTTCAATATATGTAGGTAGCTATTCAAATTAAGGAAATCAGAAGAAACTGTGTATTATTGTACATTCATTATCTATGAGACAATTCATATTGAAAGCAAAAAGAGGAATATAAAATAGGAGGGGCACCTAATGAAAAAATCAGCTACGTAAACAATTATAGAACTTTTACCTTCAATAACATAATTTTGAGTCGAAGAAACTACGAATTAAAAACTCTTTGAATACAACTCCAAACGTGGTTTCGAATTCGAATACATACCTACTTCTTTCTCTAGAATCGTAATACAAATTCACAATGAAAAGATTTTATATTTTTCCCTTCTCGTAAAAACCTGATTAGAGAATGGACAATAATTATTGAAACATGAGAGTAGCCGTGCTACATATAATATCCCACATAAAGGAAGCCGCCTAGAAAAACAACCCATAAAACGATCATCTGATAACGATTGAAGAGGATGCAGATACGCATGGGGTATTTTATGAATTTATAACCGATTTCAAGCGAATAACCAGTAATGACCGCGGTTATCTACGGTCCTGCCTGCGGTTATCTACGGTTATAGTCTTCAGGGATATTCCTTGTAAAATGATTATAACCTACAGTGACCGAAGTCGCTTGAATAGAGTTGGTCCTAGTTGGTAATTACCAATGAGGACCAGGTTATTCGCTTGAAATCGGTTAATAACTTCTTTAGGGGCGCCGTGAGCACGTTTTCGGTAAACAAATATCATGGAATTCAACCTCACCGATAACTCTTCATGATTTTTTTACATCCAAAAAGTGCTGAACTCGCCTCAGGAACTTAACAATTCATAAAATACCTCTGCCGATTTCATAGTAAGTCTATTGGAAACCGGCAAATTTTTGTGAAATCAACACTTTTTTGTTGCTCTTCGGATGAGATAAGTTATATTGTTCTAGAACACGACAAGAGTATTGAAATCTCAGGGGGGGCCCCCTGGCCTCCCCCTGCGGGCGCCCATGTCTGTTTTCAAGTGTTCTCTCAATCTCGTTTGGAATTTCTACCTGTTTGGCCCACGTAAGTAGCTTAACATTCATTACAGGTGATTTTATAAATGCCAGATTTCTGCAGTTTATCCTTTCTTGTTTTATGATTGAAGAATAGCTTGCTAAGGATGTAAAGGCCGTGTTAAGGTTAGTTTTAGAAAAAAGTTTTCGTATTCTCGAGGAAATCTCTCCAAAAAATGTTAACCTAATGTATTTTTCAGAATCTTTGCTCTCAATCAGGTACAAAAAGTTGTGAATTTGTTTTTGTTCACATTGTGAAATCAATTTGTCCACAAATGTATTTGGAATATTGCTATTTTTGACTATTTGTTCAATGATACCAATCTCTAACTTAAAATTTGTTTCAGACAAGGGAAAAGAAACGCTCTATGTATCATTGAGCTATATGCTGCTAGGTCGTGTGCCAATAACTTTTTTCTAAAACTAACTTAAAAACAGCCTCTACATCCAATAATAACCTTAGCAGGCTCTTGTTCAATCGTAAAACAGGGAAGGATAAACTGAAGAAATCAGGCATTTATAAAATCACCTGTAATGAATGTTCAGCTACATACGTGGGTCAAACGGGTAGAAATTTCCGAACGAGATTGAAAGAACACTTGACAACAGATCGTAATTCTTCAATCTTGGAACATATAAACACTCACAACCACTCAATAAATTCGAACAACCTGAAATTCTTCTTGTCTGTGATAAGGGAAGAAAAATGGACCTGCTGGAATGTTTGGAAATTAACAAGTTCAAGAAAATCACAGAAATAAACCTCCTGAACAGTCAATTGGAAATGTAAAAGTCCCCTCTGTTGAATTGGTTCTGAAATCAAAATATGATACCTACATATTGTGTTGTTGAGTTTCAGTCTTATGTTACTTAAGAATGGTGTTATTACCGAAATCTGTCGTAATTAAATAAATCGAACAGTGGAAACAGACAAAATATAATTTCTTTAATTTTACCTATTGCTTTGAAATTGTTTTCCACAAAATGAAATCATCAACAATGAATTTTTATTAATCTATTTTTTGTTTTGGTTTAGTAACTGTAATTATCGAAAAAATTCGTTTTGCCTCCGCGTCTGAGTCTGAGGCAATATATTAATTATGGCGGCCAATTTTGAGATGTTTGGAAAATCAAGGCTTTCATCGAAACGTTTTTTCTTGGAAATTTCGACCCAGAATTCATATATTTTCATAGTCTTCAATTTTTCTACCCCTGCATTACTGAAATAATCTGAAAATCTCCTCCATTCGTTTTCCAAATCTGACCTTCCAATATCGATAACGTCTTTGAACTTATTGACCGATTCTCCACAATTTATCGACTTTTCTGAAATGTTGGAATTTAAGGCAACTGAAAGGGCAAGAAAACCCATATTTCTTTTAATTTCGCAAGGTAGCAATTTTTGCAGGATCGAGGCTGTTTCGATATAAAAATTCGAACAATTAAAATGAAATATATCTCTATCATCAGATGATATTGAACCTAAAATTTCTGAACACTTTGGCCCTGAAAAATTTCATCTGATGGCAGAAATATTCTCGGAAATTTAAAAATTTATTACTTTTTCTGGACGAACATTATTTCTACACAGCTGTTTAATAAGCAAAATACATTAGCTGTACAGTAGATAAATAAGTCGTTTTCTACTCTGGGAGAACATATGGAATGTGTTGAAAAATCTCAAAACATATTTCATGAAGAAGAAATATGCCTTAATGAGAGAATTTTTCAAAAATTGGTCGGGTAGATTTCCGCACTATTCAGTTTATCTTCCTGGACTGCTATAAGGAAACAGTTTTCCAGGGCTATCCAGTCTTCCAGCACTCTGCAAACGCAGTAATACCTACTCAGCGATCTAGTTCTTGCTAATTTTAATATTTCGGATTTTCATTGACAAACATTTGAATTCCTGCAATAGAGCTGAGCATTTCGCACTTCACATGAGTCAGGGATATTGACTTAATTTGCAAAAAACAAAAAGTATAGTTTAAATGGTATTATGTGATGAAAATTCATATTAATATGATTTCAAGTTGCAGAAATAAAATTAATTTTAGCCTGTAGGTCTGCAGCGTATACAAGGTGGTTAAGAAAAATCGAGTAAAATTTTTATTCCCAGAGAATTCAAGCATTTTAAGACTATCAACACAATGTATGGCCCCCACTGACATCAATAACCGCTAGACATTTTTTTTTGTATACTACACACGAGGTTGTTGAACATTTCTTGAGGAATTTGGTTCCATAAACGGGGCAGAAGCTTTCTCAGATCATTTAAGGATTCTGGGGTATGTTGATGATTATCTAATATTCTTTGCTATTCATATCAGTTGAGTGCGGATGTATTGGTAAATGTGGAATACTAAGCTCCTCGAGCGCATTCTCAACTATTGGTGCACGGTGCGGTCTATCGTTATCGTCTAGAAATTGAAAAGTTTCACCAATAGCAGCGTGAAAATTTGGCAAAACATTGTCAATGACATGCTTCCTATAGTGTCAGGCGGTCATATTCTCAGAAAAAATGTGTAGAATTATGCGCCCGTTGAAACATATCCTGGCCCATACCATAACACCACCCCCTCGGAATGGTTGGACATAACGACGATTACGGAGTAAACCCTTATTCTTTGAGAATCTGAAAATCGTCCATATCTGGATTCACCAGTGAAAAGGACACTACGTCATTGATCGTTCCAATTGATATGTTGCCTCGCTCATTCCAGTCTTTTACGTTTATGGTCACGTGTTAATGGAACTCCTCTTGGACTTCTAGAATCTGAATTCACCTCTCTCGAACGTCGTCTGATGGTTTTGAGGGAAACTTGGACCCCATCTGCATTTTGAAGAGTATTCCTCAACATTCTACATGAAGATGTAGGCTTTCTTCTCGCCGAAACGGTGATGAAACGTTGTTTTTCGTCGCCCATCAAGCCGGAACCTGTCTCCCTGAACCTAGTCCAAAGTCCAGATATCACACTTTGGCTGATTTGGAGCTTTTCCGCTACAACAACCTGAGTTAGGCCACCCTGTAGCAATCCGATAGCCCCATTAGCCTCAGCGTTTGTTAGTTTACGCCTTGGCATTTTCAGAAAACTCGTTTCAAATCGGAGCCGTTGATAAACTGACTCCAAAATCAGAACATTCATGAAGCATATAATGCAAATAACCAAACATCAGAAAAAAGGCGACCAGATTGACGAAATGTCTTATACTGATTTTTATTGGATCAATTCAAGTTGTTATTGAGTTTTAAATAATTTTACAGTGTTTTTCTCGTATATTACATACTTTCCGAAACGATTGAATTCGATATCCCTAACTCTTGAGGAGCAAATATTATTATTTATAATAATAAACGCCGCGCAAAAGCTCTCCAGCTCATCGCGGAAAGAAAGAGCAGGCTTGACAGGCGACTAACGACTAACACTGGTGAATGGAATGAATTATAGGTACATTTCAAAAGAATCAGGTGCGATATACCATTCTGTAGCAACTGAAAAACTGAATTAATTTTTTTCACCATTATACTGGAAACGTCAAATGCAACAACTGAAAATGGTTTGTTAGCTATATATTTCAGTGTGAGAAAAAGTAACAACTTACCAACTATATTTTTCTACCGAAGTTTGAAATATCTGTCAATAGCAGACAAAATTTTGGAATCACCAATATCCGTTAACTCATCTATGAGGATTGAAAAGTGTATGTTCTTCAGATCGCTTACCAAATCGTCCGTTTCCTTCATGAACAGAACGCTTTTTATAATTTTACTGCATTTTGTTTGCCTCAAGGACATATCCTGACAGATTTTACTGTCAGGAAAAATCTCCTTGAGGACTGGTTGAAGTTGGTCGATTGAATCAAATGCCACATTATTCGAGCAAAAAAAGCTGCTATTTAATTTCTGCTCTCTTGATATTTATTTCATGGTACATGTTCCTTCGTTGCATAATGCTTTTGCAATTCACTATTGCCGGAATTGAGAGTGACATTACATATTTCACATCGTAGTTGTAATAGAAATAATCCAAAATTGAAAACAATATCCCCACGGTTATCTCCCCCAGCTAGGAGTGAAAATTAGGAAAATGGTAACTCACCTTATATCGGTTCTATTCTCGAAATTCAGCTTGATGAATCTTATATCAAAAAAATTAAGTTCAAAACCGTTACGAATCGTGTAACTAGCGCATTACAATGATGCCAGTAGTTTCGGTAAAAT
The DNA here is from genome assembly GCA_038502775.1 of Hippodamia convergens. Classification (NCBI taxonomy): domain Eukaryota; kingdom Metazoa; phylum Arthropoda; class Insecta; order Coleoptera; family Coccinellidae; genus Hippodamia; species Hippodamia convergens. The sequence continues at coordinate 145,875 of JAVSIQ010000229.1, forward strand.
CGTAAAAATGTGTATACTTCTATCTTCTTCAACGCCCTGCCCTGTATCTTGAATATGGATGGCGTTACTAAAATGTTTTACTGAACAAACCCCTATTATTTTTCAGTGTTCTATCTGTCCTAGAGAGGTGATCACCTTTTTTTAGAACACCCCGTAGTTGAAAGGTACCAGATACCCATGATCCCTATCTTTGTTCATTCTTGACCGTCTGATGTCAGTTCACTTTGTCTCAGTCTGATACTGTCCGTCAGAAGTAGTGATCATTTTTTATTGTATCAATTTCAAGGAGGAAAAATTGCTTATTACATATACCATTTTGTATATTGTTGAGCCCTGTGAAATGTTTGAACTTAAAAAAAATATTTTAGGTTACTGCGAAAACTGGAAGTAGCTATTGCTAAAGGCGAGTTGAATCAAGCAGCTGATTATGCGAAAGAACTGGCCCAATTAAGAATCAGTTGCTCTGTGATACGCCAAACTCGAAATTCGGAAGAAAAGAAAATCGATGAAAGGACTTTCAGGTAAGATGTTTCGATAGAATAAAAATGTAGATATGGAAAAGAAACAAGTTTATATGTGTTGTCAATTTTCGGTGGATGTTTCGTCCTAAAACCAAGCCACAATATTAGCGATATCGGCCATATTAATCTGAATCATACATGACCTCTCGAAACTGATTTTAAATATTTCAAGATTTGCTTGAGTGCCCTCCAAACTTTTCCTCCAAAAATAGCCAGTACGTGATTTAGATCTAAGAATATAGAACTTATCTCTCAAGTAATTTTTCGCAGAGTATTTCAGATACTGAATAAAAATTTTATTAGGAGTCTGTGAATTGATTGATATGAAACGAATAAAATCTTCTTGAAAAAATGCGTTTTTCAAGTAAATTAGTTCAGAATCAGATAACAAACATGAATGTCATTAATTCCAAGCCTGTACAGGAAAGAAAAAGATCTCAACCAGAATACCAGAAGACAGAATCGTTCATGCCCTTAATTATCGTATTGATACTTCGCTTCGTTGTACCAATGTAGACTTTGCCGGAGTCACAAGGAATACTGTAAATACCGGGTTGAGAGAGTGGGTCGACTTTGTCTATGGTAGTTCTGATCATTTGGCCAAGTTTTTGAGTTGGCTTATAGACAGTCTCTATATTGTGGCCCTTTAGTATTCTACCAATTCTATCGGTGACCTTGGGGATATATGGTAAGATGACTCTTCCATTGGGGGTGAGTTGTGATGTGTTATCATCACGTGTGGAAAGTCTTGGTCTTATTGCATTATATCCGTTAGCGACGAATGCATGCTGTAGATGTTCAAGTTCATCTTCCAGAAATTCGGCTCGCACAATCGTCGGGCTCTATCTACGAGTGTTTTTATAACTCCTCGTTTCTGTTGAGGATGATGATTGGACTGCTTGTGTAGATACCTGTCAGTGTGGGTTGGTTTTCTATAAACCCTGTGTCCTAGCTTTCCATTAGGCTTTCTAGTAACCAAGACGTCTAGAAAGGGTAGAGCACCTTGTTCGAATTTCTCCATGAAGAAATTTGCAATTGCAGGACTTAGAGGGTTTCCCATGGCGCATCCGTCTATTTGCTCATAGAATTCGCCTTTCCACTGAAAATAGCTGGATGACAGGCAAAGTTCGAAGAGCTTTGTTATGTCATTCGGGAATAACTCAGACAAGTAGTTAAGCGATTCCCTGATGGGAACTAGTGTGAACAAAGACACAACATCAAAACTAACGAGTCGGTCATTCGGTCCCAACTGAATGTTCTGCAGTTTTTCTACAAACTGAGTAGAGTCCTTGACGAAAGTGTCCGTGTTTCCCACATGAGGTCTCAACATAGTTGTTAAAACTTTGGCTAAGTCGTATGTTGGTGAATCGATGGTACTAACGATAGGTCTCAATGGGACATTATCCTTGTGAATTTTCGGAAGTCCGTATCCAATCAGACAGAAAAATCCGCACTAGCGGAACATGCTCTGACAGATGGACACAATATTGTTTTCTCAAAGGCAGAAGCTATTTCAAACATCAAAAGTTTCTATCCTAGGATGAACTGGAAGCCATTGAGATATATAAACATAAGAACAATATGAACAGAAGGGAACATAGGCGCATGGTTGCCGGTGTTGAAAAAGAACAAAATCAAGCCAATACGAAGTGGAAGCGATGGACCAATCTACATCGCGCGCGTAAACCCACTACCTTCTCCCGCCAATGATCAGGGTATAAGTGGGGCCAACGGATCGAATCCAGCATCACTTTCGGAAATTCAGCGGTCGAGTTACAATCTAAGACAAGAATCCTCTGAAGATGCTACCGCAGTTGTGGGCGAAACGTTAGGTGAAATAATTCCTAATAGACCACGGCCAATAAGCCCGGAAGACTCTTTCAATGTCAATATATCCGGTCGTGAAAGCCTGAAACTATTTAATCATTTTATAGGTTATATTGATATATTCAATCTATGATGAACACACAGAAATTTTTAGTAACTTTTTGTAACTAGAAATAAAGCCCCGGCTGGAATTCCATGGCTTGCTCTGATGACAATCATTTTGAAACGGACTATAGGTATTATATTTAATACATAGATAAAAACACTACAGAAGGTATAAACAAATAATAAAGATGTTAGAAAATTTTGACATTTTTATTCAATACATTCATTAGAAACTTTTTGAGCACTACAAAAATGTCTGCGATTATGTTTCTCTATCTCTTATAGTTAACCAGCGTCGGCCGTAAGAGCCTGAAAAACTGGGTAAATTCCCGACTTTTTCATGAATAATCGATATTTTATCTCATTTTTTCGTGATCTAGGGATAAACACTACATAAAACCCCACAGAATTAGTTCTTCACATTATAGTGAATGATATTAGTACAGATGATTCTGTGTGCAAACAGTTACCTGACATCGAGGACCCTCGCCAACTCATGAAGGACTTTGGTGGTTTCATGCCGGTCGTCTTAATTGCACGCTGATTGGTGAATGGGACTTTGCATTTACGTCAGCACCGATCCGCGTGCGATTTGGATGACCGACATGAAACCGGCCGAGACCAAAAACCGTGTGTGTGAATTTAGCGTTACCAGCTCCAATCAGCGTGCGATTTGGTCGGCCGATAAACGGTCGGCGTGAATTCCACCAATCAGCGTGCAATTTGTACGACCGGCCGACCAACCCGGTGTGTTTGAATTTAGCGTTACGCACACACACACCGGTTTTGGTCCAAATTCTAATAGTCAACCACATGTACGAATTGGACCTTGCACAAGCTTCGACCGCTACGGAAAAGAATCATCTACCACTTCGGCCCAAACTAACGAGTTGAAATTAAAAACGTAGCGGTTCTCTAAAAGCTTACCGAGCAATAAATCACCTGATTAATAGTAAACAGTACTCGAAGGCAGAAACTTGTTTTTTTCATCCTTACTCGCATAGGGTAAGGGCAACGGTTGTGGCCATCGTTCACAGTTGTGGCCACTCGAGATCATTTTCTTGAATAAAACGAGTACATTCGAATTAGCCATTGAAATTTGCCTTCTTTGCCATCCTCCATTATTCTTGCACCAATTGGCAAGCTCATTTCTTAAAAGAGATAACGAAATTCGTTGCTTTTTCATTTAGTTCTTGACCTGACGGGGTAGTAGGCGAATGCTTAGAAGTGCGATTAAGAAACACAGGTTGTGTTTCCAATGTTTATTTTTTATTTAAACATATACGTTACAAATAGTAAATGTTTTTATATCATTGTTATATCATGTTCTTCTATATTTTTTTATAAAAAAAATTGAAAATTACTGATTCTAACTAAATAATATAGTGCTGGCCACAACTGGATCACAAAAAAGTACGATTCGCTAGTTGTGGCCACTTAGTGGCCAGAAACGGAGCGTACAAACCCAGTTGTGGCCACTAGATAGTAAAGGATAGAAATACTGCATCGTATGTAACAAACAAAGATGAAAAACTTAACAATATCGTCCGATAAATGAATTGGACTATCTGGAAGCGAATGAAAATGATAAGCTTCATAAAAAAGGCTTAATAATAAAACACAAAGTTCTTAAATTGACGAAATGGATGAGACTGAAACTAGAGAAATTTGAGAAAGACTAGAAAGAAGATATATTGTAATATCATTGTAAGGATGGGGCTATGAATATAACGAGCTGGAGTCGAGCAAGTCTGTTCGCTAACATTTTTCCGAAATTAATCTTTATGATAAAATACTTTGTACCCTACAAGAAAAAATATCAATGATCACCAATCCTTATTTGAATGTGATTAATCACAATTTGAAGTTGAAAGGGTATAGTTCTGTGCAATCTCCAGAAGTGGAAAACTGAAAATAGCATCAATCTCCAAACCTTCTGTGGTATTAGAAGAAGATCATCACGAAATTGAAGAACATAGGGCTGCTGATGATCGCGGACCATGTTTTGTTTGAAAAGAATTTTTTTTTAGAAACCTAAATATTTCGATGAATTTTTTTATTTATATATAGAAAGATCATAATTTTTTTTATTATTTGTATCTATATTTTCATAAAA